>CAMRHE010001063.1:40000-239259 GCA_947044405.1 Leptodactylus fallax | reverse complement strand
TTCTTCACAGGCCGCAAACAGGGCGACGGTGACGGCAGTAGATGCAGGCCTGACTACCCTAACACTGAGTCCTTAACCTGCCAGCTAAACTACTAGTGCCACCGGGCCTCTAACTAGCTAGTTGGCCTTCGGAAGCCTAACCTATCACTGCCCTGAACTATATATATATATGGATCCCTAACTACGGTTACTAGCTAGGTCCTGTGAGTATATCGGGGGTAACACATACCTAACTATATACTGTGAAGTAAAGAGGAACCAGTGGCTCTTAGACTCCCCCAGACATAACATGTCTGTCTCAGCAGCTCTGCTCACATCTCTCCCCCCAGCAGCTCTGCCTCACATGTGTCTGACTCACTGTATTTACAAAACAAAACTTGCACTAAATGCCTGGGGTCTCTGAAGCCAAACTGCAGGGGCAAAGAAGCCAGATACATTATATACTAGTAGAAATGGCAGTTCCCTACACATGTATCAACAATCAGAAACATCAGTGAAAAGGGATTTTCTCCTCGTAGATATCTACGGCATAGCCACAGGATATGCCATAAATGTCTGATACATTGTTGCCATCATGGCAGACAAATATAGCCACAAATACAAAAAAACATAGCGCCCACTAAAATTCATTGTGATGAAAGGTACAGACAGTAAGTGATAGACTATGAGAGCAAAGCCAGGGAACGTCTGTGTAAAGGTGTCCTGGCCCCAATAGAGCCTTTGCCTTTGTCTTCCTCAGCCCTCCCTCCCAAAGTATTTGCCACTTTGTGTTTCCTCAAAAAACTCCTGTCCTATTTTGTATCCATCCACGTCCAGTAAAGCCCTTACCATTGTGTTCCCCCAGTTCCTTTATTTCTGCACAGAACCCTTAAAACCTCCTGCTTTCTTCATAGTGCCCATACCCCTTTTTGTTATTTAAAGGCATTTATTGGAACTTTTATGATAGGCCCTCAATTGATTATTCATGGGGACCTAACACCTGGGACCCCTGCTGATCAGTTGTTTGAAGTAGCAGTAACGCTCCCTGCGCAATGGCTCACCTTCACAGGCCCCGTTCACGTTCTTTATAGCAGTCAAAGGAAAATAATTTAAAAAATTCTGGCTGCAGCTACCATTAGGGGGCACTCACGATCATGGGTCTTATGATAGCTGAGACAAATCTCCATTTATTCAGTTTTATAAAAAAACAAACAATTTGGAATATTCAGGTTGAGCCAGGCTCGGTACAAGTCAGTTCGCCATCTCTACTTGCACCAAATATTAAATGATGCCATTATGAAGCACAACTAGTCCGGCAAAAAATAAGCCCTCGTATGGCTTTTAAAATGGAAAAATGTAAAATTAATAGGTGCACAATGTTGCACCTGAAATTGACACAATCCTAAAAGGTGGAGATTCACTTTAACTCTACTAATGCACACAAAAAAGGTATATTTTGAGCAAAAGCACAACAGAAAGATATAACCAGAAAGACAAAAAGATTATGGGAGATTAACAGCACTTAAACCCAAAGGCTTCAACAAAGGCTCTCATAACATTTAGAAGAATCTTTTTGAAATATTCTTGCAGCATTCTGACAATTATAGAAGAATTTCTCATTGAAAGTGATGAGGGATGATGATGGCTTTCTTAATATCTGACCTTCCCGATTCCTAGCGCTTATTACCTCGTCCAACTGTAGATAAAATGTATAAAATCCCACCTAATGAGCTGAAAATGACATGTGACAGCTCTAATGGTTAAATTGCTACCAGAAGAGGAAAGATTATAGGGATAAAAAAAGCAGTTGTATTTGCTCCTATTTTTATCTAGCATATTGCTCTCAGTTTACAGATTGTGCTGAATGATCTATATGAAGGTTACTCTCATTCAGCGTTCTGTGTTTTCAATAGACATAGTCATCCTGGGATTATTAAAAGACTTGCTGACAAATAGACCCATATTCAGCCGTCCTGTTGTTATAACCTAATCTAATACTTGTTTCCAAGATTGGGGAGCTTACTCAAGACATTGCCGTACCAGTTGTTAAATTAAAATCCTTAATATCCTTCTTATTCAGCCAAAGAACCGTCCATCAATGGTTATTTTCTTATTATTACCCTTTTATGGTAGGACCTTCTACAGAGATTCATCACATTAGTCCTAAAGTCCCTACCACAGACATAAACACAGACCAATAACCAGATATGTTAGAAAATCCATTACTGATTATATTGATAGTACGCAAAAAAAAAAAAAAAAAATACAATGCCTACCTTTCAGTTTCCCCAGCCCTTCCCAGACAATTCAGGGTACATGAAAGCTCAATAAGTATGAAAAAGGATTTTCAAGACTTTAATATTGATGACATTTTGATAGAATTAGATCATTATGGCTGAGGCCCCATGTTGCGGAAACACAGCTTTTTTGTTGCAGATTTTGCTGTATTTCTTTGAGCCAAAGCCAGGAGTGGTTTCTTTTTGTAACCATTCTTGACTTTGGCTAAAAAACAAAACAAAAAAAAAAAAACTGAAAAATCAGCAACAAAAAAACGCTGCGTTTCTGCAACGAGGGGTTTTTCCCTATCCTTGATAACCTATCCTTAAGTTAGGTCATCAATTGAGTGTAGAGCACTGTCAGGGCTCCTAGGAACCTATCTATAAAACATAGTGTAGAACACTCTCAGGGCTCCTAAGAACCTATCTATAAAACATAGTGTAGAACACTATCAGGACTCCTAAGAACCGATCTATAAAACATAGTGTAGAACACTGTCAGGGCTCCTAGAAACCTATCTATAAAACATAGTGTAGAACACTCTCAGGGCTCCTAAGAACCTATCTATAAAACATAGTGTAGAACACTATCAGGACTCCTAAGAACCGATCTATAAAACATAGTGTAGAATACTCTTAGGGCTCCTAGGAACCTATCTATAAAACATAGTGTATGACACTGTCAGGGCTCCTAGGAACCTATCTATAAATATAGTATAGAACACTGTCAGGGCTCCTAGGAACCTATCTATAAAACGTAGTGTAGAACACTGTTAGGGCTCCTAGGAACCTATCTATAAAACATAGTGCAGAACATTCTTAGGGCTCCTAGGAACCTATCTATAAAACATAGTGTATAACACTGTCAGGGCTCCTACGAACCTATCTATAAAACATAGTGTAGAACACTGTCATGGCTCCTAGGAACCTATCTATAAAACATAGTGTAGGACACTGTCAGGGCTCCTAGGAACCTATCTATAAAACATAGTGTAGAACATTCTTAGGGCTCCTAGGAACCTATCTATAAAACATAGTGTAGAACAGGTTCGAACACCCAGGACTAGAGATGGGTGAACCTTTCGGGATTCCTTCTGTTTCGGGTTTGGGTGTCTCAGGTCCAAGATTGGTTTTGGGTTGAACAAGTTCAATACAAACCACACCTTAAATTGGCTTAAAACATAGTGTAGAACACTGTCAGGGCTCCTAGGAACCTATCTATAAAACATAGTGTAGAACACTGTCAGGGCTCCTAGGAACCTATCTATAAAACGTAGTGTAGAACACTGTCAGGTCTCCTAGGAACCTATCTATAAAACATAGTGTAGAATACTCTTAGGGCTCCTAGGAACCTATCTATGCAATTTCTAGCTCTCTAAGGGAAACACAGATGAAGCTATATCATAGCGAAAGTGACATTATTATACTCTGGGTCCTCTCCAGACCCTAGAGTGTAATAGGTAAAATAAATAGAAAAATAAAAAAACATTCATACTCCCCTTCCGTTACACTTTTGGGCCTTCTTGTGGTGTCCAGTACTCTCTCTTTGCAGTCTTGACGATGTCTGAAGCCTATGATTGGGCCTCAGCAGTGATATGGGCACTTCAAGTGTCATGATGTCACAAAGTTCAGCGTGCCCATGTGACTGCTAGTGGCCCAGTCATACATGCTCCATCTGTTAGGATAGCACATTCATGGTTATGTAGCGCTGATCTTATGAACAGCTATATGGAAGTCAAAGACAAACTGATCACGCTCACCCTGAATAAATATGGACTAAAGGACATATCCATTGGCCACAGTGCTCAGACAGTGGTAGGAAAAGGGGGACTTCATTGGGCATACTAGTGACTAGTAAACTTTTTTGATAATTGTTTTCAATGGGTGACTGTGACTTTTTTGCAAAGTACTTTTATATGAAATATGATTGTTGTTGTGGGAATAACCCTTTAAGGAACAATATACTGTAAAGTGGTACTTTACTTTACTTTACAGTGTGTTGAGGTTTAAGGCCCCATGCACTCAACCAAGTGTGCTTCCAATGGGGCTGAGTTTGCAGTGGAGTGCACTGGGATGACACTTAGAGTGGCATCCAAATTCATTCCGTGATACATTCACGTCTATGGGGGCTCCTGATCCATTCTGTTCCAATGACATGGAGCAAGATAGGACTTGCTCTATAATCATCCGTGTCATCAAAATGGAATGAATGGGAAATCCCCAGAGATGTGACTGCATCACAGATGATGCTCGGATGTCACTTCAAGTGTCATCCGAGTACATTCGGCTGCAAACCTGGCCTCACATCTGAAGCACCTCAATCTTGTACATGGGGCCTAAGAGGGCTTTGGAAAATCCTGCAAATTTCCCTGCCCCCTCCCCCCCCCCACTGATCAGACATTGATAACATATCCTAAAAATAAGACATCAATATTTAACTTCCGGCATAACCCTTTAATTATTGGTGTCAGCATTGAAGCAGAAATGTCCTTTATACGTGTTAAAAACCATTGGAAATCCAGTAATTATTTACATGTGAGACTATTGCACAAGCCAGTTACACAACAGCATAGTAGTGAACATATTGTACATATGGGACGAGGCCAGCGTGTGATATATCAGTGTAGGAAATGCTGTTTATGGCAATAATCATGACTTTTGCTGGAGGATTTAGCCGGGAAGTTTTCGGTATTGTCTTCCCTTGTAATTATCTTGTTCAGTGATCTATAACTGCTCCTGACAATAGAAACAAGGCTGTTGACTGTGTTCAGACATTGATCACCAGACTGGAGAGTTCATGGGCTAGTAAACTTTTTCTTTTAGCTGTATCATGACTTCTATTCATGGCTACTTTCCGTAGCAGGAAAGGTTCTTTTTGTTTCCCGAGAACATATACAGCATAAACAATTATAAAGGAAAATCTGTCGCATAAATAAAATGTAATTTATTAATGTTTAACAATTTGTACATTTTTCTCTAAAACCTTAAAAAACGCAGCCAGCCCCCATAGACAGGTAATAATCTGAAAAATCAATAATCAAGAATCCGTCGGATCAGTTAAGGTCATTATAATACCATGGACAATCCCTTTAACAATGATTTTATAAGTAATGTTTCTAACTGGCCAGTAGAAGTCCTCATGTAAGTTTAGGTCCCTGATAGCAAAACCACTTGTATTGCCCTGATGGTGGCGCTAGTGTCAGGCAAGTAAATAGTGGGAAAGGTGACGAATTCTAAAGGGAAGGATACAAGTTTTCTTATTAGTATTCTGGCCAGTGTGAAAAGTTCTTTGTTTCATCCCCAGAAAACTCTTTTAGGTGAATCCCATCCACACATTGCAGAAAATTACCCGCAGCAGAACCGTTGCGATTTCCAAAACCGTCACAGTTTCGGAGATCACAGCATGTCAATTATAACTACAGAAATGCTGTTAGTTTCCCTATAGGTATAATTGAAGCAGAAAGTCTGCAGAGGAAAACTCTGCAGACTTTCTGTGAAAAGCGCTGAGGGTAAAACCGCATTGCGTTTCCGCCATGGTTTTTCCCGCATCGCTTTTTTGCTGTGGCCCGCTACATGGGGCCATAGCCTTAAGGGGATTGTTTGGTTCATCTCTCCTGCCTTCAATATGGCATTAGACTTGAGGAAAGAAATGGTAAAATTGCTAAGGCAACCATGGGAGAAGCAGAACACATCATATATATCCTATTAGTTAATTTGTGACGTGTCCATTATACATGCTGTGCATTGAATAAGCTCAACAACTGTCTTAGGATACGCACAGAGGCATGTCTCCGCATACAATGACAGATTAAGCAAGAGAAAGTGGTTGGACACTCCGCACCAATATGCTGAGGGTGACACAACCCATTCAAATAAGGTATGTCACTGGGTTTTATAGACCTGGTGACAGGTCCAATTTAAGGGAGTCCATTAGGCTCAAAATGCCCCCCCCCCCATAACAATTTACATTATAGAATAATTGACCTGTCTGTACTGTATATTCTAATGCATTGTTAACTATATAATGGTGACGCCTATTATGTCCTTCCCAAAAACAGCCTAATGGGAATTGCCCATTGCCCCTTTTTTGACACCCTGTTGCATTTGACTGCGGCATCTGACAGCTGGTTCACAAGAGTAAAACAAGCACAGTTCCTGAGCATGTAACATCATTATATCATATACAGTGGGGAAAAAAAAGTATTTAGTCAGCGACCAATTGTGCAAGTTCTCCCACTTAAAAAGATGAGGCCGGCCTGTAATTGTCATCATAGGTAGACCTCAACTATGAGAGACAAAATGAGAAAACATATCACATTGTCTGATTTTTAAAGAATTTATTTGCAAATTATGGTGGAAAATAAGTATTTGGTCAATAACAAAAGTTCATCTCAATACTTTGTTATATATCCTTTGTTGGCAATGACAGGGGTCAAACGTTTTCTGTAAGTCTTCACACGGTTGGCACACACTGTTGCTGGTATGTTGGCCCATTCCTCCATGCAGATCTCTAGAGCAGGGATGTTTTGGGGCTGTCACTGGGCAACACGGACTTTCAACTCCCTCCAAAGGTTTTCTATGGGGTTGAGATCTGGAGACTGGCTAGGCCACTCCAGGACATTGCAATGCTTCTTACGAAGCCACTTCTTCATTGCCCTGGCAGTGTGCTTGGGATCATTGTCATGCTGAAAGACCCAGCCACGTTTCATCTTCAATGCCCTTGCTGATGGAAGGAGGTTTGCACTCAAAATCTCACGATACATGGTCCCATTCATTCTTTCATGTACACGGATGAGTCCGGGTCCCTTTGCAGAGAAACAGCCCCAAAGCATGATGTTGCCACCCCCATGCTTCACAGTAGGTATGGTGTTCTTTGGATGTAACTCAGCATTCACTCTCCTCCAAACACGACGACTTGTGTTTCTACCAAACAGTTCTACTTTGGTTTCATCTGACCATATGACATTCTCCCAATTCTCTTCTGGAACATCCAAATGCTCTCTAGCAAACTTCAGACGGGCCCGGATATGTACTGGCTTAAGCAGGGGGACACGTCTGGCACTGCAGGATCTGAGTCCCTGGCGGTGTAGTGTGTTCCTGACGGTAGCCTTTGTTACATTAGTCCCAGCTTTCTGCAGGTCAGTCACTAGGTCCCCCCGTGTGGTTCTGGGATTTTTGCTCACCGTTCTTGTGATCATTTTGACCCCACAGGGTGAGATCTTGCGTGGAGCCCCTGATGGAGGGAGATTATCAGTTGTCTTGTATGTCTTCCATTTTCTAATTCTTGCTCCCACAGTTGATTTCTTCACACCAAGCTGCTTGCCTATTGCAGATTCAATCTTCCCAGCCTGGTGCAGGTCTACCATTTTGTTTCTGGTGTCCTTCCACAGCTCTTTGGTCTTCACCATAGTGGAGTTTGGAGTGTGACTGTTTGAGGTTGTGGACAGGTGTCTTTTATACTGATAACAATGTCAAACAGGAGCCATTACTACAGGTAATGAGTGGAGGACAGAGGAGCCTCTTACAGAAGAAGTTACAGGTCTGTGAGAGCCAGAAATCTTGCTTGTTTGTAGGTGACCAAATACTTATTTTCCACCATAATTTGCAAATAAATTCTTAAAAAATCAGACAATGTGATTTTCTGGATTTGTTTTCTCATTTTGTCTCTCATAGTTGAGGTCTACCTATGATGACAATTACAGGCCGGCCTCATCTTTTTAAGTGGGAGAACTTGCACAATTGGTGGCTGACTAAATACTTTTTTCCCCACTGTATATTTAAGGGAGTCTATTGGGTCCAAAATGCCTCCTAAATCAATAGTAGTCAATAGTAGGGCCCTTAACAGGATTAGATTAGCCATATTTGCTTACAGATTGCCATGATGCAGGTGGCCTGTAAATCACAGCTAAAAGGGTTTTATTGGGTGGCAAATCCAGTGGCAAAATAGAATACTAATGGCGGGCTGTAGGTAAATCTGGCAGATTGGGTCTGCACTTGCAGGCTGATTTGCATATCTATTAAAAATAATTATCTCTACATCACTTTATTAGTTTGTGGCTTCTGCCTTTACCAAATGGCAGTATTATTGGTTTGGGAGGCATTTTGGACCTGACAGACCCCCTTTAAAGGGTACCCTAGTTTTCATCAAGAGTTGAAATATGAGAAGGGTCTGTGACTGTATAAGCCTTCTCACCTGATTTCCTATTAGTTTTTCAGCTGCTAATAGCCTCATTATGGCTGCAGCACATTTTACATTCCTCTCTCAGGCTGTGGGTGTGTACAATAAGAAGGAGTCTGTCCCTCTCCCATCCATTACTACTATTACTGGTTTATATATATGTAATTCTGCCAGGAGTGAGCCTAATTTATAAGAATATAAGTAAAAATAATATACAGTAGGAGATCCAGGGACACTGGACTACAAATGCAGGTCATGATGCAGCTAAACAGATGCCTGACTTGCTGCATATGACTAACATCTCATCAACAATGACAAAAACAACTAGTCGCAAGTAAATAGAAGTTGTAAACTCTCCTTACGTTGTAGAAGTTCCAGAAACCTCTCAGTGCCTGCCAGTGCCTGCAGTGTACAGTTAGGAAAAAGCATTTTGCAGACATGCTTGGGCTGTTAGGAAAACAAGCCCTTCGCTTTTGCATTCAATTTGTGAAGAAAGAACAGGCCCTCCCCCTCCACTTACTGTGCTCCAGTCTTTGATATCAATGGGCAGAACTTCCCTAGTAACAGGGAGTGAGAAGCAAATTAGCTAGAAAGGAGACACCTAGTGGAAGCAACTTAAAAGAGATTTTTCAGGCATTAAACAACATTTTGGTCCAGAATCACACGTTCTATTAAAAGAGACTAAGTTGTCTAAAAACTTAGTGACTGTTTAGCCATAGTGTTTTGATTTATTTTTCTATTTTTGTTTTTCTTTGTGCCTATGGTACATCCATCATCTTTTCATGCTTATTAGTAACATTTTTTTTTCTTCATGCCTAACTTATTGCCCTGGGGCTAGAATATATAGGAAAAAGGACTTTCTAACCTCAATGACACAAAGACAGTTTTGTGGGAAACTGGGAATTAAAATTGGGGTGTAAAATTGACGAAAGGAAACTAAACAGAGCATTGAGCATGACTTTTGTGTTTGCTTACTTCCACTTTCTTAGGAAAAAATGCTTTGAAATGATTTTTGTGAAAAACATATGTTTCTCTTTTAATTCATGGGAACTCATTTCAGAGTCATTATTCACCTAATGACTGTAATAGTTTAACATTTGATCTGCCCTCTGTAGAAACGCTCAAGTCTAATTGCACCAGGCGATATTCTAACACTTCCCTTTCTTTGAAACTACGATTTACGGACATCTGTTTTAATAAAAACTTAAATAACACAGTTGACTTTACTTTGTTTATTGCAATTTGAGAGAAATTAGCAAAATCTGCCATCAGGCAGGTTTTTGAATTATTTTTTTTTTTTTTAACAAAGAACATAAATGATATATTCTTGTCTTCCTAAAAACTCAACTTCATCAATCACAAGTGATTGTATAGTCATCAGCTTGAATCAATTTTTACTCCCAAGTTCAAAAGCAAATGCAAAGGCTTAAGGCTATGTACATGTGGGTAATATTAAATTGTGTTTCCTTTGTAAAGTACTTTGTTTTTTTTATAGACTTTGAATATTTCTGTTCTTATGTGCTATTTCTTTTTTTTCCCTCTATTTTGCAATGAGAATTTTTGGATGGTGCTTGTAAATGAATAATGGGAGGCAAATTATTTTTTAGAGGCGTTTTACAATTTTCTGAGGCCATGGAACTGTTAATTTTTTTTTTCTTCATTTTTTTTTTTGAAGTGGGTAAGAATAGAAATAATTTCTTTTTAAATATTGCATTATTTAGCATTGTGTTTTTTTGGTTATTTTTAAGCATGCTGTAGTTCTTACAGAGATTTAAGTTTTGTAATTGTGTTTCATTTTTGACATTGAAAATGAAAAAAAAAAACATATATTAGTGTATGAGCTGGAACAGGAGCTGCTGTTTTTTGGACCTATTGGGGGACACCCCAGTATGATGTGTGTATGCCCTAGTTGGACATACGGTCAAGGTAGATAAACCACTTAAACATTTTTACTACACTTTTTGTGCTTATGTGATGCATATACCCATACTGTAGTTCTCAACTATACCATGGATGATCAAGTTTTTGATCATGATACAAGATGCATAACATGGAAAGGCTAAGTTTTTAACATTTAAGTCCAAAAGAAAATGCATTAGAAGACTCCCATTTTATCATTGTGTGTTTTTGGTCAATGAACAGTTTTGTCCTTGGGGTCAGCACAGCAGGGATTCAACTGGGCAATTGTGGCTCTCCAACCAATGTGAGCTAGCTTTGTTATAGCAAAATCTGTCTGCAGAAATACTGTTATGAGAGCAGGGTGGAGTTTCCTGGAAATAGTATTTCCTCTGCAGTAGTACTCGTCACTTGAGTTTTAATATGTTTATTACAATTATTTGACTTCAACTAATTGTTATTTTTTAAATATAGTTTTATAGTGCGGATTTGTGAATATGTGACAGCTATATTACTGAAATTGAAATTGTGTAAAATTAAATAAATAACTAAGTAAAAAAAAAAATTCTACAGCTACCAATTGTTTTTTTACTAGAGATGGGCAAATTGGTTTGTAACAAAACTTTGGGGCTCATCTGAGAACTTTTTGTCACCCATGAACCAAAAGTGAAATTATTATACTCTGGGGTCGCCTCAGAATATAACAATTATACTTACCTTTCCTCACCATTTCTGGGTCTCCTTGCGGGGTCTTTGGCTCTCTTCAGGTCCTCTTCCAGGCTTCTGGGTGAAGTCATGCACCTGGGTCACCCCTCAGGCCTGTAATTGGGCCTTAGTGGTCACATGGGGCGTGCCGAGCGTCATAACATCATAACGCTTGGTGTTCCCCATGTGACCACTAAGGCCCAAGCCCAGAGTATAATATTTCACTTCTGGTTCTATCCTAACTTGTTCGACTCAAAATGAATCTTTGGGCCAAACAATCCAAACCTGACATGAAATAAATTTTTAGTGGTTCACACATCTTTAGTTTTTAGTTCTGTGCTCATTTTACTCATATTTATTACATTTCAATTATTTAGTATTAGGTGATGTTCACATAGAATATTTTCACAATGTTTTCTACTGTTTAAATAAAAAACACTATGGACCACATCCTTCACCAATCAGCCCGTTACACCTCTGTCACTGGAAACTATAGAGGGGACAGAGCCAGAAACAGAAGGTTCTGTCCTCTGTATAGTGGTCATGCTGAAGTACTGCATCTCTGCTTCTATGCATTTGAATCTGATAAAATAAAAAAAATAACTTATACTACCGTGTTAAATGTCTTGCTGCTCCACCACCACTGTTCTGGTGATCCCCAACAGTCAGGATGTCTTGGCCTGCAGTGATGATCGGCTGTACATGTGAACATGACCCCTGCAGTACGATCTCTGTCCTCGGATTCCTGCAGATACAGGAGTGATTGGCTGCAATAGTCACATATGCTTGCTCTTCAGACCCCACAGTATAATAAGTGGAGGCCATGGGGAGGTAAGAAAGAATAAAAAAAAACATTTATACTTACCTTCCCTCACCTCTTATGGGCCCCCTCGTGGTGCCCAGCGCTCTCCTGGTGACCTCATGCATCCTGGGTCAACACTGAGGCCTGTGATTGGACCACAGTGGTCACATGGGCACGATGAGTGTCATGACATCATGATGCTCGAGGTGCCCACGTTACCGCTCTGGCCCAATTACATGTCTCAGTGGTGACCTAGGATACATGATGTCACCGCAGAGACCGATAGAGAGCACCAAGCACCGTGAGGAGGCCCAAAAGAGTTGAGAGAAAGTGAGTATAATTTTTTTTTAATTTTTTACACCTCCCCTGGGCCTCCACTTATACTCTGGGTTCTGAAGAGACTCCAGAGTGTAATAATTTCATTTCCTTTTCCATTTGAACAAGTTCTATCCGAACCAGAGGATCTCTTTGTCCAGACCTGAGATGAATCAATTCCTCAGAGGTTCTCCCATCTCTACTAATTATATTTTGTGTCATTTTTTTATACTTTATATGTGTCTTATGGTAAAAGTACTTAAAACCTAAACATAAATGTTCAATGTGAACCAAGCCAAGACATGTACCATTATGTACCATTTTTAGGCATTTTGTCTGTGACGCAATAGAGAATGCCCAGTTGCATTTCAACAGAATTTCTACCCCTTCAATGGCAAATCTTTGACTTGCCTTAAATTGCCTAAATACTTTACTTATTTAACTTTTTCAAAAAGCTTTACTATAATCTAAAAATAATGCAGTAAAACCATGGAAATGTAACAGCTGCTCTTTGATGAATAATATGTATATAAAAAAAATTCCCATAATGAATTGCAGGCAATGGATCTCACAGCCTAGATATCAAGTCAAGGAAAATATTTTCTCCTACACAAAGGTAAAGTTTCGTTCCTGTATGTTAAATCTTAAATTACAGGAAGACATAGCTTGGTGGCCACAGGCATCTTGAAGAGTAGTGGTTTTACAAAAATTTTTAAGAGTTCCGGAGCATGAGTAGATTTGGAGTCTGGATCCGAATAAGGTTGTGTGAAAAATGACCCATTTCTGTGTGTTTGCATAAAATGAGGAACTTATATAGGTTAGAATTTTCTTCTCAGTTAACATATTTTTCCTCTCAGTTAACAAATTTTCCATTATACCAAGGCATGTCTGTGAATTTCACTCACCCAACTGATTTTATTGCTTTTTTCTTAATTTTATTCAGCCTTTTCTTTCAAAAAGTTTCAAAATTAGAAAATTCATCATCCTAATTGCAGTAATGAATCGGCACGTCTCTTAACATTTATTTTTATTACTCCTTACCCATTCCTTGCCAATGAATCTTTAGTAATTTTATTTTACTGTCTTTCTTTACTCTGCCATAGCAATGACATGCTGAGAGTTCCCAATGAATGATGGGAGACCAGGGAACCAGGAAACATTGGAGTGCCTGAATATTTATATATATGTGTTCTTCCTTACCTTTCCTATGGGCTGAACATGTGCACATATGTATGTCAAAAGAAGACTCACTTCTTTTGACATACTGTACATCTTCATCAAGTCTCAAAGTGAAATGCTGTGTGTCTATATGCAGTCACCCAGTGTTAGTGTTGTAAGTTGGAGCCTTCAACCTTTTCCCGACATAATAGTCCATAATAGTACGGCTTATGCTGGGTCTTTAAAGATGGGCTGTTCCTATGACAGCCAGGGGCCTAATGAAGGCTACGGGGTCTTTCATAGGAATATAGCATTGAGGCTGGTCTATCTCCAGCCTCAATAACTATGTAGTGAATCTCCCATAGACTGGAATACAACTATAAGCCCATAAGAAAATCGCGCAAACACAATTTTTTTCCAATTCCAATGCATTCTGAATTTTTTCCAGCTTCCCAGTACATCATTCGGAAATTTAAATGGTATTATTAGGAAATACAATTTGCCCCACAAAAATGAAGTGCTCATATGGCTAAGTAAACAGAAAAATAAAAAAGTTATGGATCTTGGAAGGCAGGGAGTCCAAAAAAAAATCAAAACATGGCTGCGACGGGAAGGGGTTAAAATCCTTTGTTATTGTAGTGATGTTGCAATGAACTGATTTCATCTGAAATTGGAGTCTTTAACCAAATTCAAGTAAGGGCGGGCACATGATAAATGTGTTGCTCGAAAACACCAAATAATCCAACCATTATTCGGACCTAAGTTAGGCTAAGGCCCGACGTTGCGGAAAAGCAGCTTTTTTTGTTGCAGAACTAAAAGTTCATTTTAGTCTAAAATTTCAAGGTGCAGAGAACAATATACAAAGTCTCCAGGTATAAGTTAAAGCGCTGATGCACTTTCCCAATACTTTTGTCATGTATTGCTAAACTGAAGGGGCAGAATTGCTCAGTGATTGGTAGCATAAGGACTTGTGATTGTAGGGAACAGTCTGATGAATTGTGGTAGTTCCGGAGTATGACGGATGCATGGAAGAAATCTTGGAGGCAGTTGTGAGGAGAGCAGATGAGAGCAGAGTGAAGAATAAGATCTTGTGTATATTGGAAATTAAGTTTGGGGAGGAACTGAGTGAAGGGTAAACTCTGCACATCAGTTTTATTTTTAGGACGTGTTGTTGACATAAGTCTTTACTAGAGACTGGTGAAACGAAACATGAAATGTAGCGTTTTTTTTCAAGAATGTAAAATTTTATGCAAAATTGCATGAAGGTAGCCATTAGTGTACAAGAGTAGTTGGCATCGTCACAACAGGACTCGTATGATGGTATATTACTTTTTATTTTATCAATAAGGTTTAATTTCTAAATATCAGAAGTGTGAAAATTGTCCCAGCTACAAGAGGTAGGGTATCAACTGCAGATGAGCCAACCAGTTCAGAATGAATCCGATTTGTCCCAAATTTTCCAAACGTTTCGGGTTTTACCCAAACCCAAAACTTTGAGGGCTTCGTCACCCATGAACCACTGTTATACTGTGGGGTTTATTCAGAGCCCAGAGTGTAATAAATGCAGGTCCAGAGGAGGTGTGGACACATAATATACACTTATACTCACCATCCCTCACTTTTTCTTTGTGACACGGTGGTCAAAAAAGGATCATGAAGGAACACTTGACTCTGCAATATTGTCCATGAGAGGTGAGGAAACGCAGCTTTGTTTGTTGCTGATTTTGCTGCGGTTTTTTGAGCCAAAGCCAGCAGTGGATTGAGTAGAAGGTAGAAGTATAAGAACTTCCTATATATTTCCCATTCCTTTTGTAGCCAATCTTGGCTTTGGCTCAAAAACTGCACCAAAATCTGAAACAAAAAAAGCTGCGTTTCCGCAACATGGAGCATCAGCCTTAGTCTCTATTATGTTTCTGCACTTCCCATGGACCTCCACGTATTATGAAGAGACCCTAGAGTATGATAATACCACTTCTAGTTCTGGCTGAAATGAAACAGGCGGAAGAACTTCACGAATATTCACGAATATTATAATCTTAAGAGATTTGCCCATAGCCAATGGGTTAAATTAATCATTGTTTGTTCATGCCATCTTTGTAGCTTTTTTTTTTCCTTTTTGTGTCTCTGTTACAAAAAACCCACCTGTTTGGCTTTCGATCAAATGCTTATCATTTATACAGTTATATTACGCCCAGTGGATGCTAATGCACTTGACTTTTTCTCTCTTTATTGAGCTTACGTATGGCTTCTCTAGCACTTTACAAGGCTCAGCAACATTAAAAGAGTGAAATTATATTCAGCTGAGAACTAAATGAGACCTCAGTAATACTTTCTATCCATGCGCTGGGTCCCAGATGGGCGCGGGATGCTCGTATTTATCTGAAGCTACACTCAAATTTAATTGAGATGATTTTAATTTTATTAGACATGACCCCATTTTATTGAGTAGAACTTTTATCTTCAGTACAAATAGTGTATACGGTGTGTGATCCACAGTGCATACAGCCATCAAATGGATGTAGTGGTTGTCCTCGACAAACCTAAAAACTTTTTGTTTTTCAGGTTTGTCATCTTGCAATTTTGAAAGTATTTTTGGAAAAAGGCCTGGTAGGAATGGATATTCTGAGTTTGAGCATTAGGGTGCCATTACACATGCTGTTCTTACTTGTGTTAACAGATGTGCTGTTTTTTCTACAGCAAAAAAAATGATGAACGCTCATCAAAAAAGCAAAACACATATGTGGTCTCCATAAATATATAAGGAGGTGATGGGATTAATCTCCTTAGTAAGCAACCTTAGGTGGGGATCTGTAAATGGCTTCAGATGGCCGTGTGCATTCCCTGAGATACAGACCTAAAGTTCTAGGAACTCTTGGATGAATATGATGGTGGGAATCTGGATCCATCCCAGTTCAGGGTTTGGTCCAGGAAATATGTCTGACATCTGGTCTGTATCTCACGACTCAAACCCACCTGTGTGATACAGGCTTAAGTCTAGATTCATACGACTGAGTTTCACTCATAAAATTAAGTCCATGTGAGTGCCGGATTTCCTAGCCTGAACAGTTTGTGGGGAGAGAGAATCTTAGTATTATAGTTATCTATGCTGCTAGGAGTCCCTGCCTCAAAAACTACATACTGTCCCGTACTGATTATAGTATGTGTATGCGTCAGTATGTGTCATGTGAATCTAGGGTAACACTGATCAAAAATGCAAACACAAGGGTGGTTTCCAAAAAGAGGTAAAGAGGTGAACGGTTAACCTCCTTTAGAAGCAATCCTTGGTGGGAACCTGTAACTGGCCATACATAGACCAGTTGGCAATTTATTAGAAATAATGTTTATTCATTTGTGACTATTTCCAGATATGTTGTGAAATTGTTGGTAATGCAAAGTGTTTGGTGTTGAGTCTCCCTTGCAGGTACAACTTGTGTTGTGAGCACGTTGGGTGCACCCAGGTGTTATACCACCGGAGGAGTCCTATAAGAAGTTCTAAGAGGTGCAGCGTGATGCATGGGTTATGCCAGGGCAAATGCACACTATGCTAAGAGTGGTCTTTATGCCTTTCTGGAGAGTTGTTGAGCAGAGTCTGCTCAGTTGGATTGGTCTGCGTAGTCCCAGGGAGCATCGGCCTAGTCGGTGAGTGTGGTGAGGAGTGTCTCCTGAAAGAACAGAAGGAATATAATAAATTCTTGAGTGGTTACTGTTACTTATTACGTGTGCCATTTCCTGTGTGTTCTTATTGCTGTCCTGTTAACTGTAATTAAGAAAAGTAAAGTATTGGTTTCAGTATTAAAGAGTGTCTTCAGTAGTCCATGGGTGGTTTACAAATGCATACTTTAGTGTGAGTAAAAATGAAGATCCGTAATAGCACCCTTAGTAATAATTACAATAGACGTAAATGGACATGAATCACTTAGCAGATCTAGGCAGATATCTTAGTTCTGTATTTTAATGTAATATAAAATTGACTTATTTTGACAATGGTATTCTCCATGTTTCATCATTTCTCATACATTATTAGAATATAAAGCCATCACTTCAACACAAGAGAGGAAATTAAAGATGGTTCACGAAAAGCAAAGGATCCCTCTAAATTAATAAAACTTAACATTTACTCAGTATACTTTAAAAATCTAATCTTAGTCTTAAAATCCAATATATAGAAAAAAATGGAACCGTCTTACCAACAAAGTAGTCAAATCTCAAAGGGCAGTATGGGTGTGGGTCATTTTCCCAGGAGTCTGATGGGTAGGCTTGGCATTGGAATAGCTCTATACATCGCCCTAACGCCCCCCCACAAAAAAAAGCCTCCTGTCCTAAAAAGGGCAGTCCCACAGCTGTCCCTGAAAAAGCCCTAATGTGTCTCCTCCCCTCCACAGCGGTTCATCAGAAGTAGTTCAACCCTGACTTGCAGGGGAGCTATGTTCATCTCACTGCGGTGAGACAGTAACATGTATAATCCCCTGAGGATCACCCTTAACATGGGTTGAAACGCGTCGAAAGCTTTTTCAGGGACATCTGTGGGACTGCCCTTGTAAGGATGGGAGCCGTTTTTTGTGGGGTGTTAAGGCGATGTATAGGGCTATTCCAATGCCAAGTCTACCCATGTGACTCCTGGGAAAATAACCGACTCCCATACTGCCCTTGGAGATTTGACTACTTTGTTGGTAAGATGGTTCCATTTTTTCCTATATATTGGATTTTAAGACTAAGATTGAACTCAGATTTTTAAAATAAATTCAGTAAACGTTAAGTTTTATTAATTTGAAGGGATCCTTTGCTTTTTGTGAAACTACTTCTCTAAAAGGTCCGGGAGGGAGGGCTATTTTATTAAATGAAAGAGGGGCATATAAACATCTACTGACTCAGTTAGGAATAAATTACAATTGCTCTTTCAGTCCCCGATAAGTGTTGGCTACCATTATAGAAATATTGATGTAACAAAAAATATCGCTATACAGTGACCATATAACAGTCCAATACCAGGTCCATACAGGTGCTCTGCAGATTTTAACTTACTGCAGAATACCCAAGAAAAATCAAGTAGTAATTGAAGTAGTAATAGGCAGAATACACAAGACTTACTATAAATCTTTCAGATCAGACTGATGCTCCATTTCGTATAATCATCCTGCTTCCAATTTAGCATAGCCATAGCACCTCCACTATTGTGCCTGTGGCATACCTACTAATGTTTCAGGATCACCTATTACTGCATCTGCTTTGCTGCCCATTGACTCCAATTATTTTACAGCAGAAAAAATAGTGCTATGTTCTATGGTGCCCTCAAAATAAGAACATATTGTCCCTGAAAATAATAGTGCCACAAAAATAGTACTGCATAGTGTCTTCAAAAATAAAAGTGCTGAAAATAATAGTGTCATACAAAAAGTGCCCACAATAATAGTACCATACACAATGCCCCTGAAAATAATATCGCCACACTCTACTTGCCATTAAAATTGTTGTGAAACACACACAGAGGCTGATTTATCTCAATTTCCAAAGTGTAGAATCCAGCACCAAAAAGCTGAATAAAATTGCTGAACAAGAGCAGGAAGCAGAGCATTGAGTACTGAACGGGGAGGGAGGGCAAAAAAATTGTATGAGGCACTCAGCAGGAATAATAAACCATGTGGGGCACTGAGGAGGCCATTGCACTGTGTGGGAGCACTGAGAGGTGCGATTTAACTGTATGGGGGTGCTAAGGGGGCATTTAACAGCGTGGGGGCACTGAGGGGGGCATTTAACTGTGTGGGGGCACTAAGGCGGCCATTAAACTGCGTGTGGCACCAAGAGGGCGATTACACTGTATGGGGGCACTGAGATGGACATTGAACTTTGACGGTGGCATTACACTTTGTGGGTGCACTGGGGGGGCATTAACCTGAATGGAAGGCATTACACCTGTGGGGGCATTGAGGGGGACTTTATCCTGTGTAGTACTTTCAGGGGAATATTAATATAAAGAAAAATAATTTATATAAGGGGAACATTAATGTGGGGGACGGGGACACTCTGGTTGACAGGAGGCACTATAGGGGTTCCAAATAGGGCATAGCTTTGTGCTAAAGGGGACGTGGCCTAAAAATTTTTCTTGGTGCTCTTTGCCTCCTCCCACCTCCTTGTGGGTCCTTCTTCGTTCCCTCTAGTTTCACTATGGAACCTGTTGTTAAATATTGAATCTCACCCCTGGCTACTGATGTACTGTACACAGAGTCAAGAGAAATAAGGACAAGAATAATTGGCTCGCTCCTCGCTATGTAAAGCGTCTATCTCCAGTATATACACAGCCATAAATTGTTGTCCGCTCATCTGACAGTTACCCAGACTGACTGTTTAATTGGCATGAAAGAATGATTCCATGTGTCCCTAGGCTTATAATATGTGCAATATGCTCTGTCTGAGCGGGGGCTGTGTCATTTCAATATTTGTCTCATGGCTTGTTTTTATTTCTTTTAATGCTTTTTCAACCATTTTATTTTCAGAGCTGTTAGCCAATCATTATATTACAGAAATGCGTTCTATGTGATCTTCTGCTTGTATGGCTGATGGACGATCGCCATGAAGGTCACAATGTTGCATTTAATGGCTGTCAACGTGGCATGCAACTTAATGCCAGTGCGATCATGTCATAAATGTTTCCATAAATGCAAACTTGTTGGGTTTTCAGTTGCAGGTTGGACATGACCTTTCCATCATAGACCATAATTTAACACACTTGTGACTTCTTTATGATTTTATAGTAGTTTTCACAGCCTGAGCTCAACTCAATTGGTATGTTCACATGGCGTAAAATGAAGAGGAATTCCTCTTCATTTTCCACCACCATATTAGGCTGCGGGCTACCCGCAACGAGATGCTGAAGCAGGGATTCGTCATTCCGTCACGGATTTCTGCTGCTGATGGGCCTAACCACCAGGGACTCTCGAGCCATGGAATCCACAACAAGATCGAGAAGGGCACTAATTTTTTCAGTGTCCTGCTGCGATCTCTGCCTCCCATTGAAAATAATGCGAGACAGATTTCCAAATCCACAGCAAATTCCTCCATGTGAACGTACCCTAAAATAGCAATGCATTCAACAGCAAGTGACAGACAAATAGTAATATTTTTTGGTCCCACAATTTGTCTTTTGACTTGATTCACTGGTTGTGCGAATGTGACCTTAGTTTACTATGTGCCAGAATTTTATGAGATTTTTCTGAGAATACGCAACCACATGTCTAGCAAGTCAAATCATTTTAGCCCAAACTAGATGCACCAAAGATGCCCATAAATGTGTTCACCAGTGTCTACTCATAACCACAATAGTAAATCCGGATCACTGTGTGTAGCTGGCTGCTCTTGCATTGAACAGGAGAAGGGGTTAAGACCTTGTTGACAGGAGCCATTCACATAGTACAGAAAGGTACTAGTAACAGAAGACAGGTACAGCACCCATGGAGTGCAGAGATGGAAGACACACCTGGTGCCTCTGGTACATCAGAAGACACCAATGGCACATTGTAGGTGGGTTAGAAATTTTGACTTAAGTTACAGTTCTAGTAAGTATTGGATCCCCCAGAGACCAAGAAAACAGGGATTTGCTTGGCCACCCATGTGACTGACCCATAACCAAATTGCCACAGAGGTGAATATAACAGCGGCATTGCATGTGTACCACTGTTCTCTTCACACTAGGCAATGGTATATCCCTGTTTTTATAATCATTGGGAGCCTGGCAATCTGACTTAAAATTATACTATGAGTAGGGTATATGTATGTCTAAAGGGGTTTTCAATTAATGGACTTTGTAATTGATGGATAGATCATCAATTCAAGATCCATGGGGATCCGATATCCAGGACCAAAGCAGATTAGCTCTCTAAGCACTGTTTTTGCTTGTCAGTCCATGTGATGTCACGATCATTGTCCACTTGGACTCATTGGAGCTGCGATACCAAGCACAGAAAAAAAACATAATGATACTATCACTCCACCTTGTATGACGGATTTCATCTCAAAATCAAGGTCAAATTGTACTGTATTCTTTGTACTCAATGGGAGGCAGAAGTGGAAGCAGAACACGGTAAAAATAATCCTCCTCGATCTTGTCACAGAACCTGTGGCATTAGTTTAGCCCCGTTTTTGGCTCGAATCTGATAAAGGACAACATCTGCATGTAGTTTGTTCTCCCATGTTTGCGTGGGTTTCCTCTGGGTACTCCGGTTTCTTCCCACACTCCAAAGAAATACTGATAGGGAATTTACATTGTGAGCCCTATATGGGATAGTGGTAACAATGTCTGCAAAGCGACGCAGAATATGATGGCGCTATACAAGTGAAATAATTAAGTTCTTCTGCCGTAGGGCCAGGAAATGGAGAAGAATCTGAGGCCACCTCCATTCCTTTCCAATTGGCCATATGATACAATACAATGGTGTATTGTTGAGATAAAATCATTAACTAAGTTTATATAGTAATATGAATATAATAATATTAATATAAATGACATCAATTATCAATAAATTTATATCATTCATACTAATATCATCCATATTATTTTTCTTCATTGTATTATAACCCTGTCAGCTAAACCATAAAACAGACACTAAATCCTATGATCATTGCTCACGTGATGCCTTCAAATAACCATCAATTTAGGTCTTGTTTCTGGAGTATTCCCCTGCCTCATTTCATTCCCACAGAGGGATGGAGCATCGTGCAACCACTTTAAGTGCCAAAAGTGATAAATATTTCAGACCCCTGACTGCAGAGTGCTAGGCAACTCATTAAGAGGCAGAGAAATTCCCCAACTGTGTATAAGTGTTTTGTATGACGGTGAGTATTGAGATCACTTTAGTGGACTTTTTTCATCCCAATAATGTGAAACAAGTCATTTAATTATTAAAGTCATGGCACAAATTGTTTCCTGCAATCTAAATGAATATGAAAATATAAGTTGGCTTGTCTCTCCGGTAACAACACTTATTTCCACATGTGAATTATTGAACACAAATGGAATCGTCGCATTTTGGGATTCTGCAGATCTCGGGGTATCTTTCCTCTTTATTAGAATTTGATGAAGCACCATGGTTATAAAATGAATCTTGTTAAACTCAAACGTTCCATTTATTGGATTGTTGAATTCTCGGCCGCAACACGATTTGGAAATAATTATTATTGCAATATAAATGCTGCCATTTGTTTTTCATTTCAAGCTTGAAAGATTATCTTGGTAATATTAAAATAGAAAAAAAAAAAAGAAAAATGAAAGAGAAATGTTTTTGTTGTCAAAAAAAAATCCCAAATATTTCAAAAAATTAAATAACATAAGAAACATATTTTTCAAAAATTTTACTGCTAAATTACCAGCAATTACAACCTAAATTAACATGTTTAGAGGAAATTTTGTTACGAGCGCTATGTGGGTAAAAAACTGACTCATCCAAAGGACTGTAAATATGTTTACATTTACAATTCACTTCATTTAATTCTTAGTAATTTGTATTTTAGTGGTTCCAGATGAGTAAAACATTGAGGAAAATAAAAAGAAAAATTGGTGGCACTGAAATCAATTAAATGTTTTGGATGAAATGTCAGGGTTTTCCCCTGGTAAAGGGAAATGAAAAGTTATTTAAGCAATTTTTTTTATGGTCGTATACCAGTGCCAGACGCCATGCTGTCAAACAGCATCACGTATGTACAGCTACAGTATCCAATTAATGTATGCTTGTGTAAACACTCCCGAGGAATGTATTGAGTGTATCCCAGTACTTCCTTGTTACATGCAGAGTTGATTGCTATAATATGTTAGACACAAGGGTGTAACAAATATCTATGGGATCCTACAGCAAAAATTGTAATGGGGCCCACTGTACCATGGCCACCTTAAGCAGCAAGCTCAGAACTTTAAAGAGTGTATGGCTATTTTGGTCTCCTTTACACACATGGTTAATACATATAATGATTTTACAGTACAGATAATACACACAGTGGTGTCACAATACAAGGAGAATGCACACAGTGATGTCACGGTACAGGGATAAACACAATGATGTCACAGTACAGGGTAATAAACACAGTGATGTCATAGTAGAGGGATAATATATACAGTGATGTAATGGAACAAGAATAATGCACCGTGATGTCACAGTACAGGGATAATACACACAGTGATGTCCGTACAGGGATAATACATACAGTGTGTCACTGTACAGGGATAATAAACACAATGATGTCAATGTACAGGGATAATACACACAATAATGTCACAGTACAGGGATAATAAACACAGTGATATCACAGTATAGGGATAATAAACACAGGGATGTCACTGTACAGGGATAATCACACAGTGTGTCACAGTACAGGGATAATTTATACAGTGATGTCATAGTTCTGGGATAATGCACACAGTGTGTCACAGTACAGGGATAATACACACAGTGATGTCACAGTACAGGGATAATGCACACTGTATGTCACAGTATAGGGATAATGCACACCGTGATGTCATTGTACAGGGATAATAAACACAGAGATATCACAGTATAGGGATAATAAACACAGTGATGTTACTATACAGGGATAATACACACAGAAATGTCACAGTGCAGGGATAATACACACAATGATGTCACAGTGCAGTGATAATAAACACAGTGTTGTCACTCTACAGGGATAATGCAAACAGTGATGTCACAGTATAGCGATAATACATACAGTTATGTCACAGTACAGGGATAATACACAGAGATGTTACAGTACTGGGATAAGAAATACAGCTCGCACCATTTCTGAGTAATTTTCATTGTATCAGTACCCAATATGCTAATTAGGTTCTTTACAGTTAATTTGGTGGCCCCAGGCTGAACTAGACAGGTAGGGACTGCCCATTTGACAGTAGAAAGTGAATTAGCATATTGGCTCCTAAAACCAACTGCATCCGTTGCTCAGGAACCATGAGGGCTAGAAAAAAAAAATTCTGACTGTGGAATCAGCGGAGCGGCACCTATTGAAAGATGCAAAGAGTTGAAGTTTATGGAAGTGGTGAAAGTCCTGTATGAGGAAGACAAGATGCCACCAGAGATGTCTAGCAGCAGCTTATTCTCCTCTCACCACCAAATACACATGTATGCTCAGCTGAACTAAGCTTGTATGTGTACGGGTAGTTTATTAGGAATAGCTGTTAGCTGATGGCTATTGAAATTGTATGGCCACATTTTTAATCACAAATAGATGGGTCAATTGCAAGAAACCTATAGATAGGTTTTTGTAGAGTGAAGCAAAACACTACAGTGACACACAAAAAAAGAAACATACAAACTCCATACAGATAGGGCCCCTCAGGGGCTCAGCCTTGCTTGTGTCTTGAAATCTCAGATTCAGGTATCCTTACAGAATAATAGTTACTAAAGATGATAGTAAAGGCAGATGTTCCCACCTTCAAGGACATCCACTACTGTTCCAGCTGAGGTCCCAGAACACTCTACAACCCTTTCATAGAGTTTTATTGATTTTTAGTCTTATGGTTTGTGAGGAATAATATGGAAACCTCTAATGTCAAAATGTTACATATGTGTGATAGCCTGCCTGTTCCCAGGGCATTACTAGTACACAGAGGCAGATGATCTGGTAACATTTAGAGCAATGCACTGTGGCTGTGGATTAAAAGCAGCATTGACTATCCCAAGTCTAATATGGGGCACCCAGTTTAACCCTTTTAGAACCCGTTATAATGACAGCACCCATGCAATCACCTTGACATATGTACCCACTACCTTGGGTCCATGACGTAAAATTTTGTCAAGGTGCTGGAAGGAGTTACATAGACAATTTATTTCATGCATGTTAAAGGGGTTATCTGGGGAGTAATAAAACTTATTCCCTGCACCAATTAAGCTTTATTACTCATATATACCTTGGTCCCCCAGAGCCCTGAAGTTACCCATGCAGACGGTAGCTGGGGAAGCCGAACTCTCATTCCTCTGCCTATCCTGCTGACATTCCAACAATCACTCATGTGACTGACTCTCCTCTACTCAGCGAACCTTTGGCCATAGTAGAGGGAAGTTATTGAGAACCCTCCCCAGCTGCCCTCCACACAGGTAACTCCAAGGCTCTGGATATGTATATTAGTAATAAAGCTTAACCAATGCGGAAAAGACAATGGTGAACTTTATAACTCCCCTTTAATTTGGAAGGAGTTAATAGATTTTTGATCTATTAAGAGCAGGGTCTGAAGGGTCCATTTAATGTAACTTAAAGCGTACCTCCAGTTATAAACAACTTTTCATAAATGAATAGTACAGGTTAAAATAAGAAACTTTGTAATATATCTTATTAAAGAAAAATGTTTTCTTCTCCACATTTAAGGCACTTACTTTCACCATATTAGTCTATGAAGAGGGGAGGGGAAAAGAAAAGACACTCAAATAATTGCTGCTGTTACACTCTATACACGCTATTCCTTGATTTTTAACACTACTAGATTGTATATTAAAGGCTGTGAGAGCACAAAATGAGGCAATAAATCATTTAACCAGATGGCAGAAGAATCTTACACCCTCCTACCCACTTCATAGAGCTCTATGTGTGAGGCTGAATATGGTGACAGATATAATGTAAATAAGCAGTCAGATTGAAGATAAGGAGCAGGAGAAGAGATTAATAAATGGAGAAGGAAACAGATCTCCTTAGCCCCTTCCCGCTAGTCACATTTTTTGATCTTTGTTTTTCATTTTTGACTCCCCGCCTTCCAAACCTCATAATTCTTTATTTTTCAGTTTACAGAGCCATATGAAGGCTTAATGTTTGCTGGATCAATTGTTCTTCATGATGCTACCATTTATTATTCTGTACAATGTACTGGGAAGCTGGAAAAAAAATCAGAATAGGGTGGAATTCGAGAAAAAGTGCATTTGTGTGACTTTGTTACGGGCTTCGTTTTTACGGTGTTCACTCTGCAGCCAAAATAACATGTCCCCTGTATTCTATGTTTCAGTACAATTCCGGAGATACCAAGTTTATATAGTTTTATTTACATTTCAACCACTTAACAAAAATCTAAAACGTTGCAAAAAAATTTTTTTTTCTAAAAGTTTCCATATTCTGACACCCGTAACTTTTTTATATTTCCATGTACAGGGATGCATTGGGCATCTTTTTTGTGGGCCAGATGTAATTTTTAGCTAAACCATTTTGGGAAATGTCTATTGCTTTGATCACTTTTTAATCAAATTTTTGGTAGAGGTGAAACAGTGAAAAAATTGGTTTTGGTGTAAAATTTTGCCAGAAAGTAGGTGGTATAATCTTAAACCAAACTAAATCAGACAGTCTAGAAATGCCCTAGCTTTATCATCCAGCACCTGTCACTGACCGTTGCACATTTCACACCGTCTAGTTAGTAAATGTGGGCCAACAATACATGTCAATGAATAATTTCAAACACTATAAAAATTTTTTACATATATATATATAGTTTCCATTGTGATTTTTGGAAATTTTATAGCTTGAGAAAACAATTGTAGCTTTCACATCACAGTTTGTAAAACAAGTTTTTTTTTAAATTTCTTTTACTGTTCTCATAAAACTGTTCAACAAAAAAAAAAAAAAAAAAAAGAAAAAATATATTTGAGAAAGATATTAGCTTCAGGTGGTTTTAAACTATGGTAAGCATGCGGAAAGATTTAAGGTAATGCAATAAAATGTGGCTGTTTTTCAAAAGGTGACAAATAAAAGTTATAGTCATAATTTGGTCACATCTACATCGTTGAAATTTACAGTTTAATATCTTGTAGCAAATAGTTTTGTTGAATTTTTCCGACAAGTTGATGATATATATATCCCTGTGAAGCAACTGACATATTTTCTTTACCCAGTCTCACAAGTTCACAGCAGTGAAATAACCTTTGATTCCACTCAGACTGCTTACCCACACCCTTACCATCTCAATCCTTCTACACCTCAAAAATGTTTTGTGAATTTGTTTTTTTTCCAATCTTGTATCAACAAAAATGCCAGGATCAGGTCATCATTTTATAAACCTAGGAAATCTCTTTAAAGAGGACCTTTCACCTCCTCCACCTACTCGAACTCTGAATCTTTCAAGTGCTGTTCTAATGATTCTGGCACCGTTATAATAGTTTTTGTAGTCCCCAACTTTCCTGAACAATCCAAACAGATAGTGTCATGCTAATTTGGTTAGGTAGGTAGACCCACCCAACATTAGAGAGCCTAAATAGCATATTGGGTGCTGAAACTAACAGCTCAAGAATGGTGGGGGCTCAAGTAAAAAAAATTCCAACTGTGCTGAAATCAGTGGAACGGTGCCTATTGAAGGAAGAGGTGGTGTTGATGGAGGTGGTGAAAGGAATATTAAGTGGGGCTACTGTACACACTTGAGTGACTTATTGTATCACTTCTAATGGTTATATATAATCTTTTTATAGACCACATTAATCCTATTTTGTCAAAACTTTTAGATTTTCAAAAAGATAGGTACAAAAAGATACAACAAAACATAAACTGTCAGCATAAAGTAGTAAAATGCAAGGAACAGTTCACAACAAACAAAAAAAACTAGAGGAACAAGTCACACACATCACCAGAGACCAAGGAAAGAGACATAAGGGGGAGGATAGGGAAGGGACACGGGGGTGGGGAGTCATCAGAGACCTTGTAAGATACAGTAGGTATCCCACAGAGACCAAATGGATTGAAACACCTCAACTGTGTAAAGCTATGAGGATTTTGGCAGCCGTTCACAAGTAGAGGAATAATCCTGCATTTTTTTTTTTTACCAAGATGCCTTTAGGGGGAGGTTGAGCATGTAAGTAAGAGGGTTCAAGAGGAGGGCATCTGTCAGCCCCTTCACCCCAGTCCAAAAAGGTTGCACTAGAGCACAGTCCCAAATAATGTGTTACAGTATGCACAAAGTGGAGAGGCACCTCCAGCAAGCAGAAGGAATGGAGGGGTTTAGGGGATGCATTGGTTTAGGTACCAATGCATCAGGATTTTATACTGTGTTTCTCTAAATGTCACACAAGTGGAGGATTTTGAAGCACAGGACCATATAATCTGCCAGTGACCAGGAGAGATCTGCTTTCCAAGGGCCTCATCCCATTTTATCATATACCTATGAGGTGGGGATTCCGTCCCTCTGGAGAAGAGAGAAGTCTGTAAATGGTGGAAAAAGCCCTTTCATGGAGGTATCGGCTCGGCATAATCTCTCAAAAATAGTAGGGAGGGAGACCAGCGGGGCCACGAATAGGGTGTCCATAAAATGAGCAATGTGTTGGTAGTGGAACCACTCGGACTCAAGTGAAGGGTAGAGGTGAAGTAGTCAAAGGGCCTAAAGTCATAGGTTCAATCAAGTCCACTACATGGAACAAGCCTGACCTGCTCCAGGTAAGCACCATGGCGGCAGACAGCCCCCCTGGTAAAAGCAGGTTGTATAGAAAAGAGACCATAGAGGAATTTTGTGAGGCCAGGGGGAAAAGCTTATTACATGTCATCCAGATAGACCTGGTAAAGTGAAAGGGGGCGAGGTAGGAGAGCGGGACCACAGCAAAGCATTGGGGTGCACAAGGGCCAGCCAAAGCTTTTCTATTTCTACCCATTTCGTATAGGCTTGTGAGGCCTCCCAAAATGGGATACAACATAAATGGGATGCCCAGTAGTAATGAAGGATATATGGACCCGCATGTCCCCCACATTTATCAATTATTGACTTTTTGGTTGTGTTTGAGGTGTGAACTTGATATTGATCATTTGATATAGATCTGTACTACCACTGGTATTGCTTTTGGGGCAGGTGCAGAATAGGCCTCTTGACTGTCTGTGATCAATTATGTCAGCTGATGGAAGAATCACCATATATTGAGGGTGCATGGGCACCTTAAGAACCCCAGTGATTCGAAACACATAAGTGTCCATGCTTGCTAACTGGATTTTATGGAATGAATTCTAGTCAATAAAGTTACGATTTTAATTACCTTCGGTGCTGGATCTGGAGAAAGATTTGTAGGATTCAATTGATACAGTATGTAGTACATATTGGACACCTTCACTCCTGCATGTGTATAGGTTATTATAAGCAGAAGGTCTTGACTTTCATGTCATATGGGGCCCTCGAGTAAAGAATCGTATTAAACTTGCACACAAAATATTTGCTCATATGTTTGCATGAAATACACGGGAAACAAAAGGAAATACTCTCCCCTTGTGTTATGGGATACTTTAATTTCTGCAATGATCTGAGTACATTTAGCGTAGGTTTAAGTCTGTACCTCCAAATTCCAAGACCAGCCATTGAAGTGTAAAGTATATGTTTCAAAGGCCACTGTAAGCAGATGAATGTGTCACTTTCAGCCTGTGTGATAGGCAAGCACCATACTTTGACAGAACAAGAACAGCCCTGTAAGTATTATACTATTGCCAAAGGCACTCGGGCACCGCAGTGGAAATCAATCACAGACCCGAGTGAAGAAGAGCAGTACTGAACAATGGCCCCAGTGCAGAGAACTTTTAATAAAAGCCACTCGCTCTTCCACACCTTGGCTGTCTAGACGGCACCTCCTGAGCTTTGATCATGGAGAGGATCCTAAATGCTACCAGTACTGTTGCTTTTTTTTTCTGTTTATGTGCAACATTACAGCCTCTGGGCATTGCTTCATTTTCAAAGAGACGCTGGCTGCTGGTGACCAAAATGGAAATATTCCCAACAACTCTTTTCCTATTGTTCCAAAAGCTTTTAATTAAGGGTGGAGACAAGCAGACTCATTGGGGTAGGGTTACCAAAAATGTCTAATATGCTAAGGAGGCTTAATTTAGAAGACCACAGAGGAGCTAGACACTTGTAGCACTGGCTCAGTCCTTGCAGGGTTAAAATGTTGAAAATATTCTATTATATGGAAATAAAGTATTACATATGAATAGAATACAGTAGAACTAACTACTGTAGCTGATAATAACGTGGGCCAAATTGTTGTACAACCAGATGAACCATCTAATGTGTATTATGTGTTTGACCAAAGTTCATCAGGCCTATTGAATTTCAACGTGCTCAATCCCTTATTCTCCAGGAAGAAAATCTGGAGGCGTTTGGAAGTGTTTTATTACCCTTTCTGCTTTGAGGTGGCATGCACTCTTGGCAGACCAAGGCTTGTATAGTTATGGGGAGGTTGAGGAGAAAGAGTGACAAATGGGAAAAATTCCTGTAAGGAACCATAAAGAGGTCCATGTGGCCCCAGGAAGAAAGGGGAAGCAGTGAGGAGATGGAATTAGGTTGGTGAAATCTGGTATAAGGTTTGCTAAGTGGGCTATGTGCAAAATGGAGTTGGTTGCAAGGTTGCTGAGTAGGAAGTAGGTAGGATGTCACATGGAGTAGTGCTGTGCAGGTGACACATGGAGGCGGTATGTATGGGCCACGGTGAGATAACCATGAGCATCACGGCAGAGCTTCTCATCTGTGAATGGACACAAGTTACACGGCTGGTTCCTGGCCCAGACAGACTCGGGCAACCATGAAGGTTAGTAAGGGTGGCAAGCGGCTGCTCAGGGGGAAGTGAGTGGAGTTGCGCATCTATGGCAGCTATGGGCGGGCCATGGGTAGGTAGACCCCAACCCATCGAGTGAGGTGCTGCAATCAGTTAAGTTAATCTAAATGTACCATATGGTGTTCTTAATAAAGGGTGGCTGACGCCATTTGCCACAATACTGTTTGGTGTGGTTATTTGTTTTGGATGAATGGGGATTTAACATGTGCACTCCTTATAGCTGTCAGCTGACATCTGTTATAGGGGAAAAGTCAGCTTTATGATCACAGATATTAGGTTAGCATCAGAACCGCCAACTGATACTCCCATTAATACTCTTACCCTAGACACATTTTATTTGGTAGGAGGACCAGATCCAAACAGAAATGCACTGCTTGGACAATATGCAAAGAATCCACGCTCACCGAGGTCTTGTGGAGACATCTCATCACCCTTTGACAAGCACCCAGGGCACATGCAAGCTCAAGGTACAGAGCTGTAGGAACTCTGCATTCAGCATTATGGTTTATCCATGAAGCATCAAATTACAGAAGTATTCCCCCCGTCACCTAATACAATACTTTTAGGGAAGAATACCTTCATAATATGGTATCTGATTGAACATGAACAAGCAGTGAATATTATAGTAATAATAATAAAATAATAATAATACTACTAATAATAATAATGTAATAATAATAAAATAATAATACTGTAATAATTACAATAGTAGTAGTAGTATAATAATAATAATAATAATAATAATAATAATAATAATAATAAAGCAATAATAATATAAAATATGTTTTATTTTTTATGTAGCACTGCCATGTTACTGTAATGTAGCCCATACAATAAGCTGCAGAGTAGCCTCACAATAAATATTTAGATACACCATTACAATTGCTTTCCTACATTCCACCACAACTGCTCCCACCACCGCTTTCTGCTCTCTGTGCATGTTTGCCCTTTAAATTGCAAAATCTCTCCCACCTTCAACCTCATAAATAGTTCCTGGTGTACTGTAGTTGTTGTTGCTCACGCTGATTTTTCCTTTGGGGTATGAAAAATCAATCATAGACCATCTGTTGTGAAAAATGAAAAGCTACAGCAAAGCCTTTTTATCTGAATGTTTAGCCAAAACGGCTGATTTTTATAATGTACTGACAAAATGATGCACTTAACCTGCCTTGCTTTTTACTCTGTGTGAATACTTATCTGCTAAACCTGTAAGCACAAGAAAATATTGTATTTTTTCATTGTAGTTATTTTACTTAATTATTTTTATCACTCATTTGTTTTGACCTTTGTTCACATTACATTTGTGGCTAGTATATACAGTGGGGAAAAAAGTATTTAGGCAGCCACCAATTGTGAAAGTTCTCCCACTTAAAAAGATGAGGCCGGCCTGTAATTGTCATCATAGGTAGACCTCAACTATGAGAGACAAAATGAGAAAACATATCTAGAAAATCACTTTGTCTGATTTTGTAAGAATTTATTTGCAAATTATGGTGGAAAATAAGTATTTGGTCACCTACAAACAAGCAAGATTTCTGGCTCTCACAGACCTGTAACTTCTTCTGTAAGAGGCTCCTCTGTCCTCCACTCATTACCTGTAGTAATGGCTCCTGTTTGACATTGTTATCAGTATAAAAGACACCTGTCCACAACCTCAAACAGTCACACTCCAAACTCCACTATGGTGAAGACCAAAGAGCTGTGGAAGGACACCAGAAACAAAATTGTAGACCTGCACCAGGCTGGGAAGACTGAATCTGCAATAGGCAAGCAGCTTGGTGTGAAGAAATCAACTGTGGGAGCAATAATTAGAAAATGGAAGACATACAAGACCACTGATAATCTCCCTCGATCAGGGGCTCCACGCAAGATCTCACCCCGTGGGGTCAAAATGATCACAAGAACGGTGAGCAAGAATCCCAGAACCACACGGGGGGACCTAGTGACTGACCTGCAGAAAGCTGGGACTAACGTAACAAAGGCTACCGTCAGTAACACACTACGCCGCCAGGGACTCAGATCCTGCAGTGCCAGACATGTCCCCCTGCTTAAGCCAGTACATATCCGGGCCCGTCTGAAGTTTTCTAGAGAGCATTTGGATGTTCCAGAAGAGTATTGGGCGAATGTCATATGGTCAGATGAAACCAAAGTAGAACTGTTTGGTAGAAACACAACTCGTCGTGTTTGGAGGAGAGTGAATGCTGAGTTGCATCCAAAGACACCATACCTACTGTGAAGCATGGTGGTGGCAACATCATGCTTTGGGGCTATTTCTCTGCAAAGGGACCAGGACGACTGATCCGTGTACAGAGAGAATGAATGGGGCCATGTATCGTGAGATTTTGAGTGCAAACCTCCTTCCATCAGCAAGGGCATTGAAGATGAAACATGGCTGGGTCCTTCAGCATGACAATGATCCCAAGCACACCGCCAGGGCAACGAAGGAGCGGCTTCGTAAGAAGCATTTCAAGGTCCTGGAGTGGCCTAACCAGTCTCCAGATCTCAACCCCATAGAAAACCTTTGGAGGGAGGGAGTTGAAAGTCCGTGTTGCCCAGCGACAGCCCCAAAACATCACTGCTCTAGAGGAGATCTGAATGGAGGAATGGGCCAACATACCAGCAACAGTGTGTGCCAACCTTGTGAAGACTTACAGAAAATGTTTGACCTCTGTCATTGCCAACAAAGGATATATAACAAAGTATTGAGATAAACTTTTGTTATTGACCAAATACTTATTTTCCACCATAATTTGCAAATAAATTCTTTAAAAATCAGACAATGTGATTTTCTGGATTTGTTTTCTCATTTTGTCCCTCATAGTTGAGGTCTACCTATGATGACAATTACAGGCCTCTCTCATCTTTTTAAGTGGGAGAACTTGCACAATTGGTGGCTGACTAAATACTTTTTTTTCCCTACTGTATGTAGTTAGTGAAGACACTTAAAGTATTTGCCCCAAACATATATAAATGTATGTCTGTTCTGGTGCATATAGTTATCATTGACTCCCATTGAAAAAATATAAAATGTACAGTACATCTACAAGTTTTTTGTCAGATCTCTTGTATTGGACCAAGCCATTTTCTGTTTTCGACACTCTATTCACACTATTCAAGCTGAGGTTGTGTACAAAGTTGGATCCGTGTGGCACCCATTTTTTTCACAGTGGGTGAATTGAGTCTGTGACTCCCTACAGTCCTGATAGTCTGATCCTTGAAATGATACAACATGCTCTATATTTCAAGGATCATGGGCGCCACATGGCCAAGAAACTCTGAATACAGAGAAAGAGTATAGGTCACACTTGTCTGTACGTAAAGGGTTTGCCCGGCCATTTTTTAAAGGCTTAAAATAGTGTAAAATAATAAAATAAGCAATACTGCCCTTACTGAACCCCTGCCGCTTCCATTCCATTCTCAGCACACACATTTTAAAATATGGCATGGTAACATGGTATTATTTTTAATATGTTCAGACTAGACTGTAATTTGCTATCCCACAGGGCCGATGACATATTTTTCCCTTCATAGAGACATATGTGGCTTATTTTTTGTGGGGCACATTACCTTGATCTCGCAGACTGGTACGATGTAATACCAAATTGATATAGTTTTTGATGTGTGGAGCTGTTTAAGGCCTCTTTTTGTAGGTAAACAAATTGTTTTTATTGATACCATTTTGGGGAATATATGAAGTTTTGATCACTTATTATTCAAATTTGTTTCGAAGGTGAAAAGGCAAAAAACAAGGGTCATTTGGTTGAATTTTTTTTCTTCCATTCACCAATGGGTTAAATATTTTATTTAGATTTTTGGGAAAGGGGGTGATTTTAATGTTATTTTTTTTATTTTCTAACTCCCCCACCCCAAAGGGCTTGAACATGTGATCATTTGATCACATATACCATAGACTGCAGTACAGTACTACTATATTGCAGTCTATGGTAAAATTGCTGTATTACTGCTGAGTTCTGCCACAGTGAAAGCTAGACAGCAATACTACTAATGCAGTCTTGTGAGCTTTCAAAAGTAGCCATCACTACTGAAAGGCTCCTGTGATCTCACCGTACAAGAGTGTAATCCTTCTTATGTCATGGTTGTATTTAACCACAGCAACTGAAGAGTTAAATGCCCACGATCAGAGATGTATCTGATCATGGGCATTGCTGATGGCTCCATTCTGTGTGTGCAGCTATGTTGCCCACTGAAGACTTACATGTACATCCTGGTGCGCAAAGGGGCTTCAAGGGTTGCCCCCAAGGGCAGTCTGTAGGATTATATGCATTCTCCTAAAACACAGTCTTGAAGAAATCCTTAGAGAACACGGTTAAAGGGGTTGTCCAGAATTAAAAATGACAAGAGGGGAGGGCTCTAAAATAAATATGCATTTAACTCCAAAGACATACTGATAGGGAATGTAGATTGTGCTCCCTATATGGGACAGTGACTGTCAATGTCTGTAAAGCGCTGTGGAATATGATGGCACTATATAAGTTAGCATAATAAATAAACACTTACCTGCATCCTTCCTTCCATTCCTGCATTGGATTGGCTGTCAGCTCCGCTGTTCTATTTGTATACAACAGAGTTGATGTCACGTCAATGGGATGGCTGCAGCCAAATACCGCCCTCACTTGTTAAATCCCCTGCCATTTTAGAACCTGACTCTTTATTGGTCCTTTTAGTGACCTACTGTACATTGATCATGTGGAGTTGTGACCACTTCAGCCAATCGCTGGCCTCATGATAGCATGTATGGCCAATAAGTAAAGTTTGGGGGGGACCACCAGAATGATGGCACTGGACCTACAAGCGATTCCATTGGAGAGGTTTTTTATTTTTTTGCATGTTTTGAAATTTCAGATAAGCCCTTTAAATAAATGCTGACATGTGCTATACCTTACAATGTACACCGAAAGGACACTCTATGCCATACATCTGGTCAATAGAAGTCTATGGGCATGGTCTATATGCTCTGATGTAATCAAAGCCTTAATAAGGTCACTGCTAAATCAACCATCAACCGAAAAGAAGAGAACATAATGGATAGAAGAGGCGATTTCTTATATTCCGTTACTACATAGTGCATACATATTGGTATATTGTCCGGAAAATGCTTGTATTAAAATAGGGCTTAGTACTGCTGTAATAATAATTGTATTCTATATGAATATGTGAATATATCAGTAAGCGGCTCGTGAAATGTCGTGCTTGAGTGGACACCAATGGGGAAATTGCATTTAAATGACTGCATGAGCCCGATGACATTATATATGCATTGAATCTGGGTCACCAAAGAAGACCAAGTACAAGAATCTCAAAATGTGACGTCTTACGCTAACAAGGCTCACCTTATCCACCAATGCAAACACAGCAGCTGTTATGGGAGTCTTTGTCTTCATATTACATGCATGGATGGACTTGGCTGCCTTACAGCCCTATATCACTGTATTTAATGCAAGACTATATAGCTGCCATTTCTCAGTTATTTATTTGAGCATTGGAACATGGATACATGAAAGCCATTAAAACTGGGCAATTTTCACCAAGGCAACACTCAATTGGGCGAAGGATGTATAATCTCCAAAAAATATATAAAAAAATTTATATTTAAATTTATATTCATCATATACATTTACAGGGTAGGGTTAACAACATTGCAGCCTTGTATGAACATATTAAAAATAACACTATAATAATACTGTTATATTGTGCCATTTTTTTTTTATTTCCTGTGTTGAGAAGTATTGAAACAGAAGTGGTGGTTCAGTAAGGTAAGTATTGTATTTTTTACTATTTTACACTATTATGATCCTTCTAAAGCAAATTAATAGACTGGATAACCCCTTTGAGTACAGACAAGTGTGACTTATACTCTTACCCCTCATTCATAACCATCATTTGGTCATGCTCCTTCTTTGTATCCTTCTTTATGTCTTGGCTTAACATATTCTGAGATGTGCGCAATGAGATGACCAGTTTTAAAAAACAACAACAAAAATTATTTTATGATATTCTATCATGAGATGTCTATCCTATATATGTCCATGTGCCACTACCTAGTGGTTGTGTTGTGAGTTGCAGCCTGTCAAGGATTTTGGTAGCATGTTGCAATATTGTATTGAATTTGCTTCATTATAAATTGAGGTCACCAAATTTGAGCTATAGTATGGGTGGAGACATCTGTACGCTAACTCTTGCATAATAACTGCAAGATTCTTATCTTTTTTTTTTTTTTTTAAATTCTTCTTAAGAAAGCAGTTCTTCTCCTCCAATTCCCAAAAAGTGGCTATTTCATACTAGAATAGTACAACAAAATTAATGTATATTTTCAGCTACTGTATAACTGCTTGCTGTCACCCTCTCTTACTGAATATTTTTGCCCTTATTATAATTTGGGTTTGACCTGAATATTGCAAATTTTTTTCTTTTTTTTTTTTTTTTTATGAAAATGAAAAAATAAAGGTTTGACTTGGGCAAACTAAAATGGCCACCAAATTATACCCTGCGGTCTCCTGGAGGCCAAGAGGAGGTGACAAAAATTAAAATAACATTCAAACACACCATCCTTTTTTGAACCTTCTCACAACGTCCAGCGCTCTCCTCGTGACTTCATGTGCCTGGGGTCACCGATGAGGGATGTGATTGGGCCACAAACAGTCACAAAGTCACTATGCCAAAGGTCATGACATCAGCGGTAACCCCGAACACATGTTCTACATGTCCTTGACAGTGTTCTACACCTGTGTTTTATAGATAGGTTTCTAGGAGCCCTGACAGTGTTCCACACTATGTTTTATAGATAGGTTCCTAGGAGTCCTGACAGTGTTCTACACTATGTTTTATAGATAGGTTCCTAGGAGCCCTGACAGTGTTATACACTATGTTATATAGATAGGTTCTTAGGAGCCCTGACAGTGTTCTACACTATGTTTTATAGATAGGTTCCTAGGAGTCCTGACAGTGTTCTACACTATGTTTTATAGATAGGTTCCTAGGAGCCCTGACAGTGTTATACACTATGTTATATAGGTAGGTTCTTAGGAGCCCTGACAGTGTTCTACACTTTATTTTATAGATAGATTCCTAGGAGCCAACCCGAAACAAATCTTGGACTGAGCCACCTGAACCCAAAACAAAATGAATCCTGAGAGGTTCATGCATCTCTACTAAGGATAGGTCATCAATATCAGATCAGTGAGAGTCCTACATCCGGCAACCCCACCGATCAGCTATAGCAGGGATCTCAAACTCAGCCTGATAAATGGGCAGCACATAAATTTTTTTTTAAATTGATTGGTTGCATTATTTATATTGGCCCCTTACAGTAAAATAGCCCCCACCAGTGACTCTATAAAGTAAAATTGCACGCACCAGTTGTTCCTCACACAGTGGTCTTGACCCCATTGTTGCCCTCACACAGCGGTGATTATTGGTACAGTACTTACCTTGCTCTTCCCTGGCTGAGTTCTACCCCTGCTCCCTCCTCACTGCTTTGATGTATCATGTGTGGAGAGATAAGTGCTGCACTCATGGTACCCGCAGCTTGAAAGCCATAGGCTTAATGTGGCCTGCGGTATACAAGTCAGAAAGTGGTAGGTTCTGTGATCCTGCTGCATTTTTAACAACCAGATCAGTAGAAAGGGGGAGATCCAGCTGCATCCCATCCTGCCACAGATGACAGTCACAGGGGCCACATGCAGCCCCAGGGCCTTGGGACCCTGAGCTAGAGAACAGAGCAGGAAGCAGACAGCATTTTTCACTGTGTCCTGGCTAAACTGAGGTGAATGGGAGCTAATCTGCAATACCTTGGTTTGGCCACTACACAGAGAACAGAGCTGTCTGCTTCCTGCTCCATTCTCTGTGCATAAGATGCTGTGAACATGGGGTCGCTGGATAGGTCTGTATTTTTAGCTTATAAACCATGCAATAAACCATCAATACAATGTTGTCCAGTGTGACTCTATTGGAGACAATATAAACCTGCGATTGATATTCACTTCACAAACATGGGCAAACTGAACGAGTAGCTGGGTCATTGCAAGACGAGACAGGGATTGTTGCCCAATGTTACACAGTCGCTGACCTGGACTCACCCCTGACTTAATAGTCCTCCTTTCACAATTAGGGTTTTGCCAATCTTTGTCGTTTCTCTAAGCCCATACATTCTCAATTAACACAACAGAAAAAGAACAACAGGCCTGTATGCCGCTCATGAGGTCAGTACTTGCTGGGATTATGGAACCAAAGAATCCTGAGTAGCATGTATTGATTGGGTCTGACAGTTCCTGCCACATTAAGCCTCACCACAGCTGTGATATAAAGGCGCTTAGAGCTGTTATCAGAAATACCATCCACTATCTTTAAAGATCATCAAAATTGTTTCAGATTGTATAAGAGTTATTGTCACATAATTTGCTCAATGAGTTCCAACAGAATAAATCGCTTTAACATTTTAATGCTAGCTTAAAGGTCAAACACAAATAAATTAAGCGTTTATCCTATGAATGTTATCATGTAAGGTCAATTTACTAAAAGATGTAGACTGCAGGACAAATAGCATTTCTCTAGTGCTTCATATGTTGGACGGGCCGACTAAAAATACCAGCTCCTGAATCTTTTCCAGGAACTGCTATGTCAGAGTCTGTGCATTTATAAAGTAAGCAGGACATTTGTATGGTATTAAGACAATGGCAGAGGTAATTTATATTATTTACAGTGGTGTGCAAATGTTTTAGGCATGCTACAACGCAAGAATGCTATCAGAAAGAGAAGGGTTAATAGTTTATTTTTGTAAGTTAACAAAAGGAAGTGAGTGGAGAAAAGAGAAATATAAATCCCATCAATATTTGGTGTGACCTTTGCCCTTTGGAGGAGGAGTCCTGGAAGTGATGATACGGCCCCCACAGATATAGCCCTGATCTCAATATCATCCAGTCTGTCTGGGGTGACATGAAGAGACAGAAGGATTGGAGCAAGATCTGTCCTTAGTTCTCCAAGATGGTGGGAACAATCGCCCCGGCCGAGTTCTGCCAAAAACTGTCTACAAGTACCGAGAAGAATTGATGGAAGGCAAAGGATAAAGGTCACACCAAATATTAAAGAGATTTACATTTCTCTTTTCTTCATTCACTCCTTTTTGTTACTCGACAAAAGTAAATTATTAACACTTCTATTTTGGAAAGCATTTTTACTTTGCAGCATTTCATTCATGCCTGCCTAAAACTATTGCACAGTACTGTATATGTCACAGAGCCCCTCCAGGAAGAGAGCCCAGCACAGGGTGTAAGCATTGGATGGAGGAAATTTGAATAGGGCTCATAAGTTCTGTAATATTAGTATTAATTGAGCCAGTCTCATAGAGATGCATGATATGACATCATTCTAATTATTTTCCTCATATGCTGTGATGTCACAGTGTATACACTGATCTTTTTGTGTGTGCAATATCCCTCTGTTAACATGTTTTAGTGGGCCTTATCCCTGTATTGTGACATCACTGTGTTTATTATCTCTATATTGTGACATCACTGTGTATATTATCACTGTACTGTGACATCACTGTGTACATTATCTCTGTAATATGACGTCACTGTGTTTTATATCCCTGTACTGTGACATCGCATTGTATATTATCCCTGTGTACATTATTCCAGTACTATGTATATTATCCCTGTACCGTGACATCACCGAGTGCATTATCCATGTACAGTGACAGCACTATCTGCAATATCCCTATACTGTGGGCAGCACGGTGGCTCAGTGGTTAGCACTACAGCCTTGCAGTACTGGAGTCCTGGGTTTGAATCCTGCCAAGGACAATATCTGCAAGGAGTTTGTATGTTCTCTCCGTGTTTGCGTGGGTTTCCTCCGGGTACTCCGGTTTCCTCCCGCACTCCAAAGACATACTGATAGGGAATGTAGATTGTGAGCCCTCTATGGGATAGTGACTGTCAATATCTGTAAAGCACTGCGGAATATGATGATGCTCTATAAGTAACCATAATAAATAAGTACTCTGACAGACACCAGTGTTTTTATTATTCCTGTACTGTGACATCACTTTGTGCATTATTCTAGTACTGTGCCATAACTGTGTTCATATTAATGTACTGTGACATCACTGTGTACATTGTCTTTGTACTGTGACATCACGCTATGTACATTATCTTTGTACTGTGACATCACTATGTGCATTATCCCTGTACTGTGATTTCACTGTGTGTGTTATCCTTGTACTGTGACATCACTGTGTGCATTATTCCTCTACTGTGACTTCACTGTGTGTTATTCCTGTACTGTGACATCACTGTGTGCATTATTCCTGTACTTTGACATCACAGGTGTATATTATCTCTGAACAGTGACATTGCTATGGGCATTATTCCAGTACTGTGACTAGAGATGGGGGAATCGTTTAGTCCCGAGCCAGGTTGACCCAAATATTCGAAATTGTTCGGTTTTTAACAAAAGAAGACAAGTGGAATTAGTCTCGGACTAACTGAAGTGGCTGTGACATGCATTGTGGTAAATTATTATACTCTTCAAGTTCTGAACTTGCTGCTTAAGATGGCATGGTAGAGTGAGTTCCCATTACATGTTTTGCTGTGGTGCTCCATATTTTGTTGTGCCCCTGTTTGGGATCCATGATTATTTTTAAAGGTCTATCACATGATTCACTGGTAGTCTATTGAGCTCATCCAACATGGTGAGAAGTGAAAAACAGACAAGGAGAGACTTCCGGCAACCCTACAAAATAAAGATATGATGGTATGAGCTAATATGTTTAAATGTTACTATAGATGTTTCCTTCTTTACCTTTCCTCCTGGACACATATGTCAAGATATTTGTGTGTCGCAAGATGATTGGCTTTTCAAAGCAATATAATTTTGCAATGTTCTGTCACAAGATGAATGTTACCAAATGGAAAATTAATTTTCTTATATAAAAATTCTATCTAACTTTCTGATATTTTTGACAACAAGAATAAGACAGTATGCAGTAATAGAGCAAAGATATAATCAAGCCCACAACCTATTGAAAGGATACTATTACACCCTCATACTAATGAAAAACAGAAAAATATTATAGAAGAAAAGGATCCATCAACAGCAGCTTGTAGTCTGGTGGTGACAAATTTTTTGCACTGCACACAGTAAAAAGAAAATGGAAAACAAGTGAAAACAGCAGAAACAGTAATGAGGATATGCTAAAAGGGACACTTACAATACAGATGTATCAAAGTTTAACTTGAATCTGATAACTTGCTGCAACAAATGTCACTAAATGTTACTAAAAAGTAATAGAAAAAAAAATCAAGTTTGCTGGAACTGTATGTTTAAATCAAGGTTCATGTTAAACTTTGCTACATTTGTCTGAATACAAATGCACTTGATCATTGACAAATATGACCACCTCTATTACTGTAGAGGTTTGGCAGTATGGTGATCTGGAACATTCAGGGGTTCATTTTAACATAAGGCCAAGGAGGAAAGATATCAGCAATGATCTTAGAGATGAAATTGTTGCTCTCCATCAATCTGGGAAAGGTTATCAGATTATTTCCAAACAATTTCAAGTCTATTATTTCACAGTGAGGAAGATAGAAATCATTCAAGACAATTGATAATCTTCCTAGGAGTGGATGCCCCAGCAAAATCTTTTCAAGATCAGATCTTGCAAAGCTTAGAGAAATTGTGAAAAAAATGAAAAGATACATCAAAGATTCTGCAGGCCACAGTTTGCATGTTAAACAATCAGTAAAATAAGAAAAAGATTGAACAAGTATGGCTTGTTTGGAAGGGTCGCAAGGAGAAAGCGTCTTCTTTCTAAAATAACATGGCAGCATGGCTTTAGTTTCCAAAGTTACATCTGAACAAACCACAAGACATCTGAAATAATCTGTTTTGTACAGATAAGACCAAAGTGGAGATTTTTGGCCATAATGCAAAAACCACATTTGGCAAAAACTAAACAGCAAAAATGAAACATAGTATATAAGTATATGCACAAAAACTGTCGAGTGTGGTGGTGCTGGGAATCTTGCAGTCATAGGGGGAATTCACCAAAGCCTCCACACCTGTTTTCTGGCGTAGAGGGATGATATTGTGGCGCACATTTGGCCCAAGGCCCTTTCTCGTTCCAAACGTGCACCACAAGATCCATACCTGTCTCACCACATTGTGTGAATGTGTGCGGAGAGGGGAAGAAATTAGGGCAGGCTGGGGCAAGGGCGCTTTGGCCCAAAAGGCTCATTATAACTCACGCCATTTTTCTGTTGTGGGTTATAATGGAAATCTATGCCATTTCCTAACTGGCATAGATTTCCATTTTGGCGCAGGTACAGTGGGGAAAAAAAGTATTTAGTCAGCCACCAATTGTGCAAGTTCTCCCACTTAAAAAGATGAGGCCGGCCTGTAATTGACATCATAGGTAGACCTCAACTATGAGAGACAAAATGAGAAAACAAATCCAGAAAATCACATTGTCTGATTTTTTTAAGAATTTATTTGCACCTGTCCACAAACTCAAACAGTCACACTCCAAACTCCACTATGGTGAAGACCAAAGAGCTGTGGAAGAACACCAGAAACAAAATTGTAGACCTACACCAGGCTGGGAAGACTGAATCTGCAATAGGCAAGCAGCTTGGTGTGAAGAAATCAACTGTGGGAGCAATAATTAGAAAATGGAAGACATACAAGACCACTGATAATCTCCCTCGATCAGGGGCTCCACGCAAGATCTCACCCCGTGGGGTCAAAATGATCACAAGAATGGTGAGCAAAAATCCCAGAACCACACGGGGGAACATAGTGAATGACCTGCAGAAAGCTGGGACTAACGTAACAAAGGCTACCGTCAGTAATACACTACGCCACCAGGGACTCAGATCCTGCAGTGCCAGAAGTGTCCCCCTGCTTAAGCCAGTACATATCCGGGCCCGTCTGAAGTTTGCTAGAGAGCATTTGGATGTTCCAGAAGAGTATTGGGAGAATGTCATATGGTCAGATGAAACCAAAGTAGAACTGTTTGGTAGAAACACAAGTCGTCGTGTTTGGAGGAGAGTGAATGCTGAGTTGCATCCAAAGAACACCATACCTACTGTGAAGCATGGGGGCAGCAACATCATGCTTTGGGGCTGTTTCTCTGCAAAGGGACCAGGATGACTGATCCGTGTACATGTAAGAATGAATGGGGCCATGTATCGTGAGATTTTGAGTACAAACCTCCTTCCATCAGCAAGGACATTGAAGATGAAACGTGGCTGGGTCTTTCAGCATGACAATGATCCCAAGCACACCGCCAGGGCAACGAAGGAGTGGCTTCGTAAGAAGCATTTCAAGGTCCTGGAGTGGCCTAGCCAGTCTCCAGATCTCAACCCCATAGAAAACCTTTAGAGGGAGTTTAAAGTCCGTGTTGCCCAGCGACAGCCCCAAAACATCACTGCTCTAGAGGAGATCTGCATGGAGGAATGGGCCAACACACCAGTAACAGTGTTTGCCAACCTTGTGAAGACTTACAGAAAACGTTTGACCTCTGTCATTGCCAACAAAGGATATATAACAAAGTATTGAGATGAACTTTTGTTATTGACCAAATACTTATTTTCCACCATAATTTGCAAATAAATTCTTTAAAAATCAGACAATGTGATTTTCTGGATTTGTTTTCTCATTTTGTCTCTCATAGTTGAGGTCTACCTATGATGACAATTACAGGCCGGCCTCATCTTTTTTAGTGGGAGAACTTGCACAATTGGTGGCTGACCTTTTTTCCCCACTGTACATCTAACTGATTTATGAAGAGGCTGCAGCTTCTTGATAAATCTCTCTTTTCCTGCATCAGTCGGGCCCTTTATTAAGACTGGCAAGCGATATACCAATCTTAATAAATCTGCCCCATTGAGCCAACTATGAACTTTTCTTTATACCAAAGTGTACTAGAGCCAAATATGAGGCCATCCGTCTAACAGCTAAGGCTTGGGTCAAGCAACAGGACAATGATCCCAAGATCCCCAGCAAATCTACAACGAAATGGCTGAAAAAGAAAAGATGCAGTATTTGGCAATGGCCCAAGTGCAGACCTCAACCCAATAGAAATGCTATGGCCAGACCTTAAGAGAGCTATGCAAAAACAAATGCCCGCAAACCTCAATGAACTGAAGCAATGTTATAAAGAAGAGTGGGCCAAAATGTCTAAGATATGAACCCCATTTTAAGACGTTCTAAGGACCATATGTTATATTATTATGTCCTTATGGAAGGGTAGACTTTCTTTTACTCATGACTGAAAATGCATATGTAAATTATAGGTATCTTTATATTAATTATGGATCTAATGCATTGAGAATGAGAGGAGGACAGTAAGGGACCATGCACATGACCGAATGCGCATCCGAGTTGGGGGCTGAGTTATCACAGAATGCAGTCGAAGGACATCGGAGAGCATTCCATGATAGATTCACGTCTATGGAGCTTCGAGATCCATAGAGCATTATAGAGCAGTATGGAACGGAATGGATCCGGAAGCCCCATTGAAGTGAATGTATTACAGAATGCACTCAGATAACAGTCGGATGCCTCTCCTAGTATAATCCGACTGCATTTTGTGATAAACTTGGCCCCCAACTCGAATGCACATTCAGTTGTGTGCATGGACCCTTAATAATAATAATAATAATAATAATAATAATAATAATAATATAATAATAATAGTCCTTTAATAGTCCCACAATGGGGAAATTCAGTGTGTTACAGCAGCAAAGATAAGCAGATTCAAATACAAATACAACATGTACAGGAATGTTCCAAGGTAAGAGGCATTACATTGATAGCAGACAGACAGATAGGGATGTAGCAGAGGAGGGGGCAGGGGATTTAACAGGCAGAGAGATATTTCAGTTCTCTGTGTGTATTGATCTCCGCTTAGGTCAGTGTTGGTTGTACAGCCTAACCGCGGTGGGGAGGAAAGACTTCCGATAGCGCTCCTTCTCACACCTAGGGTGGAGCAGTCGGTCACTGATAGTACTGCCCAGTACGATCACGTTCTCATGCATGGGATGGGACTTCTTCTTCTGCATGGAGCTCACCACGGACAGTATCCTTCTGTCACCCACCACCTGCACTGGGTCCAGTGGGCTCCCCAGGACAGAGCTGGCCCTTCTAATCAGCTTGTCAAGTTTCTTTTTCTCCCTGGTTGATATGCTGCTCCCCTAGCAGGCCACTCCAAAGAAGATGGCTGATGCCACTACCGAGTTGAAGAAAGTCCTAAGAAGTGCCCCCCGGATTCCAAAGGCTCTCAGCTTCCTAAGCAGGTAGAGCCTGCTGTGGCCCTTCCTGTACAGGGCCTCCATATGATCCGCCCAGTCCAGCTTATTATTAAGGAGCAAACCCAGGTACTTATAGGTGTTCACAATCTCGATGCCCGTCCCCAGGATGTCCACTAGTTTAGGAGGGCATCTGCCTTTACGGAAGTCCACCACCATCTCCTTGGTCTTCCCCGTGTTAATCTTCAGGTGGTTCCGGTGGCACCAGTCCACAAAATCCCGGTTCAGTTCTCTGTACTCCCTATCATCATCATCTGTGATGAGACCCACTATTGCAGAGTCGTCAGAATACTTCTGTAGGTAGCAGCTAGATGAGTTGCACCTAAAATCTGCAGTGTACAGTGTGAAGAGGAAAGGGGCGAGAACCGTACCCTGAGGTGCCCCCCGTATTACAGATCACGGTACCTGACACACAGTCTTGGGCTCTCACGTATTGAGGTCGATTTGTGAGGTAGTCTAGGATCCAGTTGGAGAGGTGGTGGTCCACTCCAGCAAGGTCCAGCTTGTCCCTCAGTAACCTGGGCTGTATGGTGTTAAAAGCACTGGAGAAATCAAATAACATTATTCTCACCGTGTTCCCTGGTTTCTCCAGGTGAGATAGAGCCCTGTGCAGAAGGTGGATGATGGCATCATCTACCCCAATGCCCGGCCGATAAGCAAACTGGAGGGGGTCCATAGCGGGGCTCACTAGAGGGCGGAGATGTGTGAGAACCAATCTCTCTAAGATCTTAGGGAGGCAGAAGGGGAAAGTAGAGGATACTATGTTGTACTTAGTGCAGCAAAATGTTTTTAAGGTGTCACCCAACACTATATATTGGTGTCCCATCCTTAGGGCAGGTCATCGATAGGACATTGGTGGGGGTCCACGGATCAATCAGCTGAAGTCTGTACAGTGTATGGAGCTGGAATCAGACGGCTCTGTACACTGTGTAGTGGTCATGTATTGCAGCTCGGCTCCTTTTAACTTGATGGGGTAGCCATAGAGGAAGCTTCCTTTTTATAACATAGTAAAAGAACAAAGATAACATGTTTACTTACAGGTAGATGATAAGTGGTTGTTATATATTCTGAAATGATGCTCTCAATGTAATAGTTTTATCTGGTTCTGCTTCTCATGCTGAATAGTTTGGCGTTTATGTGTCTAGACTTTGGTTACTTTAATATTGATTTTGTACAAAATCCTAATGGAGAGTAGTGATGGTAGTTCAGGGCTTGTTTTGCTCTTGTTATCATGAGTGCTGCAATATATCTAGTGGAAAATGTGACAATGCAGGGAAGCTATTGTATTTTTTATTTTACATATAGGTAAGCAAATTGCTAAAAACACAGGTGCGGTATGTATTATTGAGCAGAACAAATATCCGTCACTTGATATAGATGGAACATAGCGCAGACCTGAAACCGAATCATTCAGGGTCCAGGAAGTGTTGGAAAATTTATCATCTCGCAGCATGTTTAGGATAAATAATTTAGACTATGGGAAGACAAGGTTAATAAATGATTCCAATTACCATGGTACCTGCAATAAAATAATCATAAAACTATAAATATGTAACCAAAGTCAGGAGTTAGCAGTGCAGACTGAGTGAAGCACAATGCCCAGAAGTAACAAAGTATACAAATCCTTTACATTATATACATGTCACTGAATTGCAATGTTTATATTTTGCATAAATGTGAGGGTTCCCCCCTAGCAATCCCTTTTGGTTAATTCTGCACACCTCAAAGTACGTACCTTGTTTCCCTCCAGTTCCTTTCCTTTATACTTGAGTTGATTCTCCACACCCTTGTCTGACAATGTGGTAGGACCTGTGGAGAGGGGATCCAGTAGGTGATCCCTATTAAAATAAGGGATGAATGCAACTCTCCAAGGGCTCAGTAGTAGTTGCACTGTCAGCATGTATGTTATATATACTCTTGTAACTAGGTTAAAGGGGTTGTCCATATTTTTTTCAGTTACCTAAGAGCAGTAAATGGTATATAATTAAAAATAATATTCAATGGGTTTTCTGGGACTGATCAGTGGGGGCCAACAGATGGATCTCGGACCGATCAGCTGTACTGAGCTGCTTCTGGTGCCCGTCCTATGCACAATGCAGAGTAATAAAAAACAGAAAGTTTGGTCCCTTGTATAGCGTCCGGGCACTGTGACTGACTTAAATGGGCGCTGAGCTGCAGTGATGATGCCCTGCCTCTACAGTATATAGGGGATGGAGCTTTCTGTTTCTGACCCTGTATTGTATATAGGATTGGGCGCTGGAAGTGCCTCCATACAGCTGATTTGTCAGGGGGCCAGCTGTCAGCCCCCCACCGATCAGGTATTTATAGCCTAAGAATAGGATAGGCCATAAAAACCTTAACCTCGGACTACCCCTTTAAAAGTGTTGTCCCGTGAATCTTGCTTTACTTACTTCCTTTCTTTGATGCTGTACCTGGGGATTCTAGGCTGGTTCTGATCTTGATTAGAACCCACACCCGACCCAAGGGTCGCGCAACTTCCTTCCTTCTCTCCCATTTTCTCAGGTAGTTACCTTTGCTATGGGGCTGGATTTACTATAGTGTAGATTTACTGTAGTAACAGCACAGGAAACCTGTGAAAAGGGGAGAGTAGGTGGAGAGACTCGGGGACTGGGTGCTGGTTCCGATCACATGACCCGTGGGTTAGAACCAGCCTAGAACCCCCAAGTACAGCATCAAAAAATCCTGGTGAAAGTAAGTAAAATAAGACTCTCTGGACAAGCCCTTTTAGCATAAATAGTCATTGACTACGAGTAACCCAGACCACATTAAAGCAGTAAATGACAGCTTACAGGTGTTATTGGAAGGTTTATGTCATGTCTGGTACGTGCACTGGTCTAAACCAGCCAATGACCAATTTACTGTATCACTGATAGCCCCTTCTCTCTGCAGCCAATTTCCATTTTTTTTTTGTTTTCACTCCATGCCTTCCAAAACCCAAACTTTTTATTTTTTATTTTTTAGCTCCTATAGCTGTATGAGGACTTGTTTTTTGCAGAACAAAACTTACTTCCTAATGGCACAATTTAATATTCCGTACAGTGTAGGTAGCTGAAGAAAAAAATATGAATCGGGATGGAATTAGAAAAAAACATGCCATTTTTGCCATTTTCTTACAGGTTTTGTTTTAACAACGTTCACTGAGCCTCTCACTATTCGTTTCGGGTTCAGGTGTCTCGGGTCCCATATTCATTTGTGGTAAAACAAGTTTAAAATGAACCACACTCTAAAATGCCTTAAAACATAGTGTAGAACACTGTCAGGGCTCCTAGCAACCTATCTATAAAATATAGTGTAGAACACTGTCAGGGCTCCTAGGAACCTATCTATAAAACATAGTGTAGAACACTGTCAGGGCTCCTAGGAACCTATCTATAAAACATAGTGTAGAACACTGTCAGGGCTCCTAGGAACCTATCTATAAAACATAGTGTAGAATACTGTCAGGGCTCCTAACAACCTATCTATAAAACATAGTGTAGAATACTCTTAGGGCTCCTAGGAACATATCTATAAAACATAGTGTAGAACACTGTCAGGGCTCCTAGGAACCTATCTATAAAACATAGTGTAGAACACTGTCAGGTCTCCTAGGAACCTATCTATAAAACATAGTGTAGAACACTCTCAGTCCTCCTAGAAACCTATCTATAAAACATAGTGTAAAATACTGTCAGGGCTCCTAGGAACCTATCTATAAAACATAGTGTAGAATACTCTCAGTCCTCCTAGAAACCTATCTATAAAACATAGTGTAGAACACTCTCAGGGTACCTAGGAACCTATCTACCGTGTTTCTCCAAAAATAAGACCTACCCCGAAAATAAGCACTAGGTACGTTTTCCAGGTTTTTTGGAGTAGGCTTGAAATATAAGCCCTACTCCAAATATAAGCCCTAGCTAATTTAACCCCTTCCTGACATCTGCCATGCGATTACAGCGGATGCCGGGCCCTTAAAGATGGCGGCCGCTCTGCTGAACGGTTACCATAGCTACCGTACCGAGTCTCCGCGGAGACCTGGAGTTAATGCCCGCGGTCAGTGTCTACCCTGATTGCAGGCATTGTTGAACGTGACCCCCTCTCCTGCCCACCAAAGTAGCAGAACTGCCGGAGTTAATGCCCGCGATCAGAACGGAATCTGAAGGCTCCCAGGCCTGTCATAGGAATATTACTATTGCCTCAATAGTAATGTAGATAATCTTACATAGACTGCAATAGGTTGTATTGCAGTCTATGGGATGATTGCAGGTTCAAGCCCCCCTAGGAGGGGTTAATATAAAAAAAAAAAAAAAGTTAAAAAATATAAAAAAACACAAAATAATAAGTTCAAGCCCCTCCCACTTTCACTAGAATACATATAAAAATAAAATATTACTGTGAAACACATACACATTAGGTATCCCTGTGTCCGAAAACTCCCGGCCTACAGACTTATAAAAATATTTTACCACTATAGTGAATGCCGTAGTGAAAAAAAAAAAAGATCAAAAGTGCCGAACTGCTGTTTTTTCGCTGTTTCACGTCTGATAAAAGTTGAATTAAAAATCGATCAAATGTGTGATTGTTCTTCACGGAAAAATTAAGACCTACCCCGAAAATAAGCCATAGCCCTTTTTTCAGAGCAAAAAATAATATAAGACCCTGTCTTATTTTCGGAGAAACACGGTATAAAACATAGTTGTAAGGGAATTGCTAGAGGAGCAATTCCTCAGTAGCTGCTGGTGAACCCTGGGGGGAGGGGCACAACAAGATAGTGAACCCTAAGCTGAACCCCCACCCCCCCACACACACTGTTCCTGGCTACTTGCCTGATCTGTCCTAGGCGACAGCCAGCAACTGGTCGACGATCCCTTCTTAATATAAATGACAACACAGAACGCAGACAGGACAAACAACAACAAAAGGGAGGTCAGCTAGCCAAGGGGTTGGTAACAGTCGAGCAATGCACTAAAGAATCAAAATCCAAGAGAATAGTCAAAGTCAAAGCCAGAGGTCAGGAATAAGAATACAAGTAATTAAACAGCAAGATTAATAGCCAGTACGCACGAGGCAATAGCAAGCGCCAAATGTGAATGTGAGCAAACAATAAATAGGAAGGAAGAACCCGCCCCAAACTTGATAGGAAGATAGGCTGTCAATCACACAGGTAAGGCTAAAATTAACTATTAGTGGAGCAGAGGGAAACCAAGGTGAAGGAGATGGGTGTGGTGGAAAATCAATTAAGGAGGTGAGAGAATAGGACAGTGTTCAGACAATACAAGAAAAACCCAAAAGAAAGAATCACAGCCTGGCCTGCCTCCTGCGCCGCAGCATGCGGCCAGATGACGCAGAAGTTCGAACGGGTGCGGACATAACAGTACCCCCTCCTTTTATGAGGGGCCACTGGACCCTCATCCGACAAACCAGGTTTAGAAGGGTTTTGCTGATGAAACAAACTAATGAGGCGTGGAACATGAAGGTCCTTGCCACGGACCCACGTCCGCTCCTCAGGGCCATAACCCTTCCGATGTACCAGGTACTACAACGGGAATCTAGTTTCCCTTGAATTATCACAGGCTCAGGTGGAGTGGATGGAGGAATGACAGGCGTAATGTACTTTTTCAAAAGAGATTTATGGCACATGTTGTGAATGCGGAAAGACTTAGGCAGTCATAGTTTAAATGACACTGGATTAATGATGGTGTACGGCCCAATGTAACGCGGAGCAAATTTTGCAGATGAAACAATAAGGTGCAAATATTTTTGTGGACAGCCAAACCCGATCTCCCACCTTGTAATCAGGTCCTGGTAAATGTTTCTTATTTGCCTGATTTTTTTTATTTTCTTGGGCTTTTACCAGGTTCTGCAGAGCCTGGGCCCATACTATGCACAGTCGTCGATAAGTCTGTTCGGCGGTAGGATTTATAGATTCAGTGCTACGAAAAGACGAGTACCTAGGGTTAAAACCATAGTTACAGTAAAATGGAGACATCTTAGTGGTGGAGTTTCTTCTATTATTTATCGCAAACTCCGCTAACGGAAGGGACTTCCTCCACTGTTCCTGGGCATTAGACACAAAACACCTCAGGTATTGTTCAAGAGACTGGTTGAGTCTCTCCATCTGTCCATTGGTCTCCGGATGGAATGCGGAAGAAAAAGACAAAGAGACCTCCAGACAAAATTCCCTCCAAAACCTGGAAACAAATTGTATTCCCCGATCAGATGGGAGTATTTCTGGGAGCAAGATCTTGCGAATTAACCACAGACATGGCAAGATCAGAGTTTATAGTGGCAACTACCACTCTAGGAGACAGGATTTTTTCCAGGACGTTTCCTGGAGCATCACTGGCACAAAAACTGCGAGAAAGAGCATCGGCTCGCACGTTTTTAGTACCTGGATGATAGGTTACAACAAAGTTAAAACGCATGAAGAAGAAGTCCCAGTGAGCCTGCCTAGGAGATAGTCGCTTAGCTCCATCCAAATACAATAAATTCTTATGATCAGTAATGACTGTGATTTTATGCTTAGCCCCTTCGAGGAAATGTCTCCATTCTTCGATCGATCACTTAATAGCTAAGAGTTCACGATTACCCTCGTCATAATTGCGCTTTGAAGGGGAGAACTTCCTCGAGAAAAAGGCCACAGGTCGCAAATGTTTGAGGGTCTCTGGGCCCTGAGACAAAACTGCACCAACCCCCACTTCTGAAGCATCAACCTCCACAATAAATGGTTGATCCAATTCTGGTGGTGCTAAGACAGGAGTTTCAACAAAACATGTGTTAAGTTGCTCAAATGCCTGTTCAGCCACAAGAGTCCAGTTGGTCAAATCGGCACCTTTCTTAGTGAGAACCATCAATGGCTTAGCAATGATAGAGAAATTTTTGATACATTTTCGATAATAATTGGAAAAAGCCCAGGAAGCGTTGCAGTGCCTTAAGACTAGAAGGGCGTTCCCATTTTTTTTATAGCCGTGACCTTGACTGGATCCATACAAAAAGATTCAGGGGTAATGACATAACCCAGGCATTTGGACAGTTTGGCAAAAAGATTATTTGGCGTAACCGCAGCAAAACATTCCTAACATGTTCAACATGTGTAGCCCAATCGGGAGAGAAAACCAGGATATCATCCAGTTAGACATCCACATAACGGCCCAGCAGGTCTCTGACTACATCATTGATAAAGTGTTGGAAAACTTCTGGTGCATTACACAACCTAAAGGGCATAACCAAATACTCAAAGTGACCCTCCGGGGTGTTAAATGCAGTTTTCCACTCATCTCCCTCCCTGATCCGTATAAGATTGTAGGCCCCCGGAGATCAATCTTCAGTCTCACAATGGTGAGTGTTACTGCCAAGTCAGACTGAACAGAGCTCCCCCATACAAGGGGTTAGAGTAGTTTCTACAGGATATACCCTCCATTGCCCCAAGCTCTGGACTCAGATCCCTTTCCTGTTTGGGAGTGTTTTTGGGCCACATACTGACTAACCCAACCAACCACTGGAAATGGTAAGACCGTTCCATTGTTTTTTATCTTGTTGTACATCATGTTTTTTGTTTGTCTTATAGGACTTTCCTTTACCTCTATTGGGCATCCTTGTGACATCCAGCGCTCTCTCTTGGCCTCCTTATTGAAGTCATGCACTAGGTCACTGCTGAGGCATGTGATTGGGCCTCAGCATTGACCCTTGGTGCATGATGTCACCAGGAGAGCATCAGACACTGCAAAAAGGCACAAAAGAAGTGAGAAAGGGTGAGCATGAATGTTTTTTATTTTTTTTTCATCTCCCCTGAGTCTCCAACTACTACTATGCGGCAGCCATTTTACTTTGTGAGAGACTGATCTCCATTAGTTCGATTTCATAAAAAAAAGAGTTGGTTTGTCTATCTCTAGAGAGCACAATTATAACAATACCAAAGTTATACAGTTTATATTGTTTTAATAACAGTCAAACAAAATATACAGCTCATCACTCGTAGATATATTCAGCAGTCCATGTTAGTAATAGAAATGGTGCACGAAGACAGAAGGTCCTGGACGTCTGGACCCAATGGTAATAAACTGCATAGGTAAAAAATTGTATTCAGCACCAAATCCAAGGCATATTAATATAAAAAATAACTTTTATTTTTCCAATAAAAAAAATCACTCCATAGGTTCAGTGGTTAGTAACAGCCTACGCGTTTCGGAACGATGTCCATGAGTAAGGGACATCGTTCCGAAACGCGTAGGCTGTTACTAACCACTGAACCTATGGAGTGATATTTTTATTGGAAAAATAAAAGTTATTTTTTATATTAATATGCCTTGGATTTGGTGCTGAATACAATTTTTTACCTATGCAGTTTATATTGTTTTAATGCCTTTAAAAACTTTTTAGACAAGACGATACTTAATATGTTTAATTTTTATATATTTAAAAACTTTTTAAAGTTATTTTATAAGGCTATAAATATCTGATTGGTGGGGGTCTGACAGCCAGCCCCCATATCAGATGTACAGGGCCACTTCCTGTACTAGTACTATACACAGCCTGGGGCCAGAAGTAGATGACTCCATGTCCTGTATAGTGGCGAATCACCTCTACTGCAGCTTAACTCCTATTAAAGTCAAGGGGACCCAAGCTGCAGTGACGGACATGATACAGGGATCAGAGATGTACACTTCCAGCCCTGTGTTGTGCCTAGTATAGGCACCAGAAGCGGGGCAGTACAGCTGATCAGTGCAGGGGCCAGCTTTATGACCCCCAATGACCATATATTTATGGCCTATCCTAAAGATAGACTGTCAAATCTAATATCCTGGACAACTCCTTTAAAGAGGACCTTTCACATCCTCATAGATGTGCGCTATTATATACCGCGAGAAAGCCGACAGTGTGCTGGCCTTAGAGCCTAACGTCATTGCTGGGAGGAATGCCCCAAATCCCAACAGTACAAGGCTGTGGAAGAGGCATCGATATCTACAGCATCGAGGCGCATATTGGGAAAGCCGACAGTGAGCTGAATTCAGCATGCTGTTAGCTTTCTAGCGGTATATAATACTGCACATCTTTGAGGATGTGAAAGGTCTGTTTTAAGCTCTGCCACAAGCAGAATTCAATATTACCATAGCATTGGCAGGCCTGGGAACCTTCACATGGTTTCCATTTGCCATAGCAACTAAATGGCTTCTGTGTTTTTGCCGTAAAGGGACATACTGTCTTCTGTGTGTATTACTTTGCATACTTTTCATGCAATCTGCAAACATATCTCTCTACAGGGCTATTAGTAATATATTAAAAATTGGGCCCAGCATTGACCCCTATGGTTCCACAGTAATAATGTTTACCTAATGTGAATGTGATGGTTATTCACCTAATTATGCAATTTCCCCCCGGCCCATGTGTTGGGCTGCCTGAGTTTGCCGCATAGACATTGAATGGAATAACCACTGCTCCATTCAGTCTTCGCCTAGAATAATAGCACACCTTATTTACATGGCTGTAGAATGACCCGATCATGATCAAATATCTAATTTCTTATGATATGATCATTGCGTGCACAGGGGGTGTCTTAGGTATCACTGCAGACTTTGTGCATTCATTGCGGAGAACAGACATGTACACATGTTATATCACGCATTCTACTGACTTCCTGAAATTTTCTCCAAATGAAATCAGATCAAGAATTACCGATGCCCTGGGCAATTCTGTCGTCTTGTTTGATTGTTCTCACTCAACTTCCTGAAAGGCGGAAAAACAATGGATCTGTGTTGCAGCCTCATGGAGTGTAAGGCAATGCTGCAAGCTTACTTGTAACAGAAGTATGGGAACCAAAACACTAGTAGAGCGGGAAATGTTTCATCGAGATATCATCATAAGGAACAAAATGTTCAATTAGACATCCAGAAGATCAGAGGTAAAATAGGACCTTGTTGTGGCAATAAAGCGGCAGAAACTGAGAGTCTGAACATCTTGCTATTAATATATCATTATCGTTTATAATTCTAATTGAATCCTATTAGAATGACCAGTTTGTTTTTTTAACAAAATTCTACATCATAGAGACATTTCAGGTGTGTTTTGGTGGAGATCTGTGAGCTGCAACCCTCAACTTATAACCAATTTACTCCTATTATTACCAATTTATAAGGGCCTGTCTTTGGCAAGATGAGTGGTATTTTTTTAATGGCACCATTTTGGAAAACGTACTGATGTAGCAAACTTAACCTGAACTTTCCCCTCGCTGCAGCGTGATATCTTTATAACAAAAGCCATTGAAAAGTCATTGAAAAATTTAAGATAAAGTTCTGTGCCATATTGTTATTAATGTATTAAAGGGAGTCTGTCAGGTCTAAAATGCCACCCAAACCAATAATAATGCCATATAGGGGCCTCTAGCAACAGTAGAAATATACCATAAGTCAATGAAGCAATGCATAGATAATCATTTTTTCATGGATCTGCAAATCAGCCTGCAAGTGCACAGGGGGCGGAGTCAGATTGATTAGATTTGCCTACAGACATCCATGAGACAGACAGAGGTTGAAAATGTTAACCACGCTAAAGGGGAGACATTGGGCACCTATTCCAGAGAAGAGATGGAGCGTTCACAATTGTCTGTAGGCAAATCAGGTCCCGCCCCCAGTGCACTTAAGCAGGCTGATTGGCATATCCATAAAGTGATGATTATAGGCATTGCTTCATTGCCTTGAGGCTACAAAGATATGCTTCTGCTCCTATTAAAGGCCCCTCCGTGGCATCTTTTTCTATGTTCAACCTGAGTTATAAAGGACCGTACACTGTATACAGCTTCTAGTCCATACACTGTAGCAGTGGCGACTGGATCTGCAACCCCGCTCTTATTCACTTGAATAGGAGCAAGGCTCCTTGCTGTCGTATACTTAGTATATGGCTTCCGGCGGCCACATCACCTGATTGGTTTGGGGTTTGAGTGTCAAACCCTCATCGATCTGTATCACAAATCTTAAGATACTGGACAACCCCTTTAAGTGAATGATGTTGCTGTATGACTTTTCGCTTGAAGAACTTCTAGATGAATGTTGACAGCCTGGGCCTTCTCTTAGAGGGGAAGGTTAGGGTTCTAAAAAATGTTCAGATTTTTTTTTTTTCTATAGAGACGGCACCTCTCATGTCCATAGACTATGTCTGGTATTGTAGTCAAGAGAATTTATTCTACTAAAGCTATGTCTATGACAGGAATTTGGAGCTGTGTTTAAAGGGAATCTGTCAAGGCGATTTGGGACACTAAACCACCCACAGTCCCTTATAGACCAGGGGTGTCCAAAAAACCCCTGTGATAAAGCCATCCATAACCACAATAAAAATAATAAAGCTTTATACTTACCCTGCTACTGTAGTCCTCGCGCTGGTGCAGTTCTTTACTGAAGTAGGAGTACTCCTCGTTTCGGTGCGCATGCGCTGTACCTCTGACACTTGGGCGGTGAAGCCGGGGTGCATGTCCTTGGCTTCACTGAAGAAAAGTGCCGCGAGCACCAGAGAGGACTCATCTCTAGGTAAGTATAAAGGTTTTTTTTTTTTAAATTGTGGGCAAGGATGGATTTAAAACAGGTCGATTTGGTACACTAAACCCCAGGTCTGTAAGGAGCTGTGGGTGGTTTAGTGTCCCAAAATCGACCTGATAGGTTCCTTTTCCAATTTAAAAAATTATATATGTCACATGGTTTGATTCTACATGTACATGTGCACAGAGCATGGCATTCTGGAATTCGTAATATATTTCAAAATGCAAATAAAAAACAATTGTATGATGTACATGTACAGTACAAGAGAATGGACAAGAGACCCTGAGGTAAACTACTACACCACCATTCACTCTGCAGACCCTCATCACTATTGTGCCAGAACTGGTGGAGTATCGGAAGTCTAGTGGTGGAGTCATATTGGAGAGAAGGAATCAAGATAGCAGACAATACTTAAAGCATAAGTAAACCGTTTGATTTTCTGGTAGCATTTTTGTCATTAATAAATTGTGTAATATATCCATTAACAAATTTTTCTCTTTGAAATCTAGCACTTCTTTATTCTTTCACTTGTTTCTCTATAGAGAGCTGAAATGTATAGTCTGCTTTCACTAGGTGTAGAGGTGTATGGGCTCTCGTATAATGAAGGAAAGCTGAGATGGGGGGGTCGCTTTAAACACTTATATCTCAGGCATTTTAAAACCTAGGACAGTGGTTGTGGTGTCATATGAGAGGAGACAGATGACATTATTTGATGACACTATCTACCTGTATTATTTCCAGTTGAAAACACAGTCAGGATTGAGAGCAGCTAAAATATGCCAATCCCAACTGTGTATCCAACTAGTGATTCCTCTGGGGATTCTATAGATAGAACCGTGATTTTGGTGCCATATGAAAGCTGAGAATTGCATCCATCTTTCATATATCTAATTTTCATGAATTAATTAATTAACTCATTAATAAATTATATAACAAAATTTATTTATGTCACAAATGCTGCCAGAAAATCAAAAGTCGATTGAAAATTTAGTTACACTTTAGGTGTACGCAAGACATACATGAGATGCTTTACTTATGTGCTTTATATGTGTATCTGTACTTGGACCCTACAATGTGTAAAGTGCTGTGGAAAATGTTGACATTATATAAATACAATATATTATTATTATTATTATTATTATTATTATTATTATTATTAATAATATTAATAATATTATTATTATTTGTCTGGTTTTGGCCTTGCTGTTATGATTTTCCATTCACTGCTCTCTTGGTGAGATTTTGGTGGGATTGTGCTCATACACAGCTGCCAATCTGAACATGCAGAGCTGCAGACTTAAGACCCTATCATAGGGGCCAATTTTAAACTAATTATTGGGAACTACCATGCCTAGGAACATTTTTTTTACCAATAACAGACCCATGAAAAGGTGCCATCTGTTTAACCTATATGATCAAAGATAAAATAAAAGGCATTACTGAAGAAACATAGCAGGTCCGGTCACCTATAGATAATCTTGTGAGATTATTTTTTCAAATATTTGTTCATCTGCCATTTTAGTTTCGGACTGAATGAATCAGAAGTGCTACTATTATACTTTGGGGTCTCTTCAGACCTCACATTATAATAACCAAAGGTCCAGGAGAGAAGCGGAAAAATAATAACACTGATTTTTACCTTTCCTCCCCTCTCCTGGGCTCCCTCTTTGGTTGTCTTCCAGCCTCCTGGGTGACCTCAGCAGCACCAAGGAACCATTGGTGCAAGAGTCATGATATCAGCTCGCCCCATGTGACTTCTAAGGAACAGCGAATTGCCATAGCCCTCAGTGGACACCCGCAGCCGCTGACTTCACTAAGGAGGACCAAAGACACCTGGGGAGGAGTGCCTGTTGCCACAAATTGGTTTGAACATCAACTTTGGCGGCCAAAGATCACCAGGTCACCCTGCGTCTCCTTCACCAACATAAGCGAATGTAGTCGCAGTGTGAACCAGATTGTGCTGAGACTACGACTTCTAGTCACAAAACAATAGAGCACAACTGGCTTTTTGGTGAGTAGAACTCAGTCGCAGAACCTTCTAGTTTGCAGTGTGACTCCACTCGCTTCCATTGGTGAAGGAGTTGCAGGGCAACACAGCAATCTTTGGTCATGCAATGGGAGTAGCCATGTAGCCGTAGAATATATAATTTGCTGACTAATTACTTTTATTTGCACCAAATTGCAGTAAATTGGTCAATATTGTAACCAGATGTCAAGAGATTGTGATTCCCTATACTATACCAAGCAAATGTACATGCGAACATTAGGAAGATGATAACTCTGTTGTTTTTGCACGATATCACATGCGTATTACACATTGTGTGATTTATTGTACAATCTGTGTAGAAAATGTTGACTCATAACTCTTATTATTAATGACACCATCATTTTTCTATGTACTGGTTGTAATCATGTGAATATGTTTCCAGCTGCTGGGAAGATAAGAGAAGTTTCCATCATTCTCATTGTATTTCACTATAATCACACAAATAATCATGATCTATTGCTCTAAAGGGAAATTTAGTCAATTGTAGGCTTCAACAGCTAATAGAACGCTAAGTACTAGCATGCTGGGACTACTTGGGTTTTCTGAGTCAATATCCATGAAGGATAAGGGCTGGACTTAAGATGGCTGATCATTACCTTCAATTATCATTCCTTTTTTTCTTCGGCCTCCATGTAATACAAGCATACAGTGCCTAGTGTATAAGTAACAGCATCCAATCAATAAATTGGGGAAATTAGTTGTATCTTGTGTAGCTATATTTCCATTGGTTTGGACATCAAGGGGTACAAGCTTTAGGTGCCCAATGACATCATAGCCAATAATTCCCCTGCTTTCCAGTTCCCTGCTGGTCTCTACTTCATAGTCATGACAGGAAATTCCTGTTGAGCCAATCCCTGGCTGGAATGGGTCACCACTTCAGCCAGTGGTAAGTTAAACTGGAATTTCTAAGATGGGACTAGTAAGAAGGGATCAGTAGGGAGCTGGTAAGCATTGTAAAGGAAGGTGAGTATAGCTTCTTTTATGATTTTAACCCATTCTCAGTGTTATTATATTTTCACCTGATTTCTTCACTCTTCCACTACTTTCTATGGCTAACATGGTACAACATTATTACTACTAGCATTATATTTTCACAGCAGCAAATATGAAAAATTGACTGACCACAAAGAGTGGTAGAATAAACTATCTATATCTCACACAGCACTGAGAGATAGATCCTGGGCACCCAAATATCTTCAACAGAGCCAGCCGTGAAGGCAGATGGACCTGTGCTGAATTTGGACCCAAGTTGTCACCACAGAAACTAGTTGAAGAAATAAACGCTCTAAAAATTTAAGTCAAAGCTGAACTCACAACAAGCTCACAGGGCAGATATAAACCAGAGGGATGAATCAGAAGAGTGAACCTGTCCAAGGCTATAGGTCAATCAAAGTCAATCATCAGAGCCAAATACAGAAGACAAGCAAATTTCCAGTAACAGGACAATGGTTAGTAATACAGCAATCCAGCATACACTATCAGTTTTCAGGAGCCTCACAAAAGTACAAACTAATAGCAGACACCTGGATGGGCAGGAATAGAGTTTAAATATCCCTCCTCAACTGATGATTGGATCAGCATAGCAAAGCTTTGTTTTCCTGAACTGGTTTCATCAAAAACTGGAATCTTTAAAGTAAGTTATGCCCTATCCATAAAATAGGGGATAGCTTGCAGATCAGTGGGAGATTAGGAGAAGTACAGTGCGTGGGTATCTACAGCACTCCCAATAAAATGAATGGAGTGGTGCACATGCTGCCCAACCACTGCCCCATTCAGAAGAGAGTACAAATGTTCCCCATTTAGGTATTTGAGTGATCTGAAAATTCCCTTTAACCAAATAGAAGATAAGGTTAGGGTACTGCCATATGCCAATGATTTTACTTAATAAAGCATTGACATTGGCTCTAAATGACACATTGAGTATTCTACATTTTCTCATTGGGGAGCAATGGGAAAGGTCTCTGTATAATCTCTACTCTTTACCATGCTAGTTTTAGGTTTTCTTTGATGATTAATTTGTTAATATATCTATATAGCGGTATAGACATAATGTAAAATGGAGGGTGGTCTGAAGTGTATTGCGTACTGTTTAATTATTGAGCAAAGTATGTAGTAAGCTCCTTAGCTCCTTCTAGAGGTGCCTACAGGCAACCGCAACCAAAATTTAAAAGTGGAACTCTGTGTCAAAAAAACAGAGCTCCAAGCGAAAAAGTTAAACTGCAACTGAGCCTGAAGCATGAAAATCATAAAAGACATAAACACAGAATAAATCTTCACATCTCATTTAGGTTTCAGATATAGACCCGATCATCAGGTTCACTTTCTTTTTATGGCTTGCATGCCTGCTTTGGCAATTCAACACTTGGCTCTAGAAGCCTTATGTGGACTTATATCAAACAGCTGTAACATGTGGATAAAAGGGATATAGCGGTATGGTTATGGATCATGTCTGGTTCATAGACGCTCATGCTTAGGTAATATTAATGATATCTAAAGGTTTCATTTTATTGTCACAATTAATAATAGTGTTACAGTAATAGTGCGCTGCACATTTATTTACTTATCTATTGGACATAAACCAGGGGCAGATGGCTTGAATATGTTCCAAGGTTGTTCTTGGCAGTAAAATGGATTCCAATATGAAGAAAACTGCAGTGAATATTATTCGTAAGACATAGACCATTTCGTAAAATGAATATTGTGTAAGGTTTCTCATTCCAGTGAAATCGACGATACGTTAGACTTCAAGGGAAGCTGTCACTTTAAGGTTGGCATTATTTAAGATAATAAAGATACTTTAAAGGGGTTTTCTGGGTTTATAAGATTGATAATCCATTATTAGGATAAGTCATCATGTGAAGGTCAATGAGGATCCAACACCTGCAATATCTGCTCACAAAACATGGGAGATCATGTTTATCAGTCATGTGTCCTGTTTGTAGCTTGGTCCCATTGCAGTGAATGGGGCCTAGATTCAATAGCAAGGGCTCTGTGTTTGGTTTTCCACCAAGAGGCTGCAGCACTTGTCCAAATGATGGGGCAGCCTCAAACAGCTGATCCGGTGTCAGATCCCTCATCAGTCTACGATTGATGACCTATCCAAAGGATAAGCCATCAATCTTATAAGCCTGGAAACTCCTTTAATGTGGTTGCTTTATCACAGTAGCTCATTATTAGTTTTCCACGTGATCATCGGATCATCTTGGGTCCCACTAACAAAAGGAAGCTCATACATGTCCCTCACAAAGTGTTGAGCGTTTAACCAAGTACAGATGCGTCCACCTTTACCTTTCTGTGAATACAAGACATGCTCACAAACCCCCAAAAGACTGTAATTCAGTTCACAACCACTGGATGGCCACATATAGCATAAATTACTCCTGACAGAGTATAGTGAAATCATGTTTTTTTGGCAAAGCTGGTCTTCTCACGCCACTCACCTCGACTTACTGATGTGTCCTTCAATGTCTGACCTCATGGCTGGGATATGTTCAGATATGTACAGCACAAGTTAGCTGCATAGAACAGCCTGTAATAGAACATAATGTCAGACAAGCCTGGGATCTTGTTTTGGGGGCCATTGATCCACGGCAAAATGGTGGTGCCTATCTGCCACCACTAAAATGGTGGGCCTTAATACCCACAATAAGTGTCAAACAGCGGAGACCCGGTGTCTACGGTGGCTGCTCAGCTCCCATATTTAAATGTCCGACATCTGCTGAACTATTACGGCGGATGTCATGAAAGGGTTAACATACGTAAAAGCAAGTGTCAGTACAGTGTATGGTTAAATTCGGAGATTGTATCTACTGCTTACTATCTGTTTTTACATAGATATACATGTCATATTTACTTTGACATAACTTTAACTGTGTTTGCTTTAGAGAGCTAGAGATTGGATAAATAGGTTCCTGGGAGTTCATAAGGAACTTGTTTGATCCAAAATGAATCCTGGACCTGGGCCATCCGAACCTGAAATGAAACAAATCTTGAGAGATTCACCTATCTCTAGACATGAGATAGGTAATAAATATTAAAATAAATATGAAGATATGAGATACAATCTTGATAGATAGATAGATAGATAGATAGATAGATAGATGTTAGATAGATAGATAGATAGATAGATAGATAGATAGATAGATAGATAGATATTGAAATAAACATATATGTAGATAGATGGTAGATACTGTATAACAGATAGATAGATAGATAGATAGATAGATAGATAGATAGATAGATAGATAAATAGATAGATAAATAGATAGATAGATACAGTATAACAGATAGATGATAGATAGATAGATAGATAGATAGATAGATAGATAGATAGATAGATAGACTTGAGACTTGGAACAGGTTCAGAACTAATATCTATTTATTCCGAACCTTTCAATTATAGAAGATAATCCAGATGGCGATGCTGATTTAACATAAAGTTTTTTCCCTTTACTTGCAAACATAAGCTATGACAGTGCAGGAGACTGTGAAATGTGGCCCATTTAAACTAAGTCATTTCCATGAATTATTAACAAGGCATTAAAGGTACTATTTATATAGTCAATGTAAGACGTCTCAAATATAGAACACAAGCTGTTTGAGCGTCTTTAGATTGCTTTAATTTAAAAAGGGAAGCATTTAGAGATAAGGTGACCACCCGAGCATGCATAACTCTCAAATTGCCATGCTTGACCCATAAAAACACGGATGGTGTCTCGCTTATATCAAATGTTATAATTACCCGCAACCTAGTTTGTAAAACGCCATATATCAGAGTTTCAACACTCACTTTAACTAGTCAAATCCTTTTACAGTTTAGAGAGCCAGCTGTCTTCCAGTGACAGTCAGTTTTCTAGTATGAATCAATTTGTCTCCACTGACGGAAAATAATTGCAAAGCAAACAAATTATCTATGCTACGTTGAATTCTATTCACTCCAGGGATTTCGAGCGTAAAGCTTTAAAAGATTTTTATTCCTTCCACAAATTATGACCTCTTTTGCAAACAGTGAAGAATGAGGCCGTCGAGAAATGGTCTGGAGGTTTCACTGCAGTTTATTTTTGGACTTTAAATAAAAAAGGAATTTTTTTTTTCTTCCAAAAAATTGCAATTATTATTGGATTAACCATGCTTTTTAATGTCGGTCTTAAAGGGAATGTCTCGTGTGATTTTTGGACATTAGAGTTAGATGTAGCAATAATGTACTTGTTCTTTTTTTGAAATTTTGTAGACCTTCATTTTTTATTTTTTAAAAACATTTTACTCTAAGTGGCCATATTGGATATAATCACTTTTTTTCTTGTATTTTCTATGTAAACAGTGCAATTGCATGTCTCATGGTGGCTGGAATGAATGGGTGATAATTGAATAGAAATGTCAGAATTTGTCACAGTCTCTAAGAAGACACCAGGAGTTACAGGAGGGTCACATACAGAGCTTGATTTATTTCTGTACTATTACTATTCAGCTTTATCAAGACCTCCAGCAATACTACAGATCTGTAGTATTTTCAGAAGTTGGTCAAGCAGTCATTCTTACCATTCTTACGCAGGTTGAGTCAAGCATTTGTTTTCCATGGTGTCAAGGAGATAAGCCACTGCTAGTTGTGGTTTACATTTTGTAGGAACAAGGGATCAGGCATATTGAATCCAACTCTTCTCCCCCTTCCTCTTGACATCTGCCATTGGTGGAGAGTCAGGAAACTACTATACACGAGAGTCTGAACATCTTTCCCTCTATGTGTATAGGCATCTACCCTGTAATGATAATGACATGACTCTGTTTATTCTTCCCCATTCTATACCGTAAAGCTGACAAGTATACTATAGAAAACTTAAATCATAGTCATATCATGTTACTTTTTTTTAGCGTGGATCACATATATTTATAATAAAAATCTGATTAAAACAATATTGTATGTTATTTTTTGATACAGTACATGCTCTTAACAAATGGGTTAATCCCTATAAATAGCTATTTGGTCAATATAACAAGCTAATTAAAATTAATATGAAGACCTGGTTACATTAAGGGACATACTAAATATTGAGAAAGTTTACACTACTATGGGGCTCCTGGAAAGACATGGCTCCTGGAAAGAAGTTCCATTCAGTTTAATATGGCTGAATCTCTTATTTATATAAGTCGTGAGAACCAGCAAATAAACCCTAAAAATTAGCAAGTCACCTCGCCTCTATGCATAATCTAGATATCTGCTTTTTGTTTTGTAGTAAACTAAAAAAAATAGTGAAATAAAAAATATCATATATTTTTAGTGTAGACACATTGCCTAGAGGAATAGGGGATCACAGAATCCTCCTTCAAACAGAGTCAGGATACTATATATTCAAAATAACATAACTTTAATTTGATATTTTGTGCCAAATTTTACCCCTAGTCGCAGCTATTTTTCAATTATTTTGCTTATTCTTATTTTACTCCCCACCTTCCAAAAGCCAAAACTTTTTGTATTTTTCTATTCCCAGCACCATATGAGGGCTTATATTTGCAGGACAAATTGTAATCGTACTATTTAATAAGAATCCATCCCTCGACCCATTCTCTCCAGCCAACAATCGCCCCATCTCACTACTCACGTTTGCTATAAAAAAATCCTTGAACAACATTGTCCACCTTGAACTATCCTCCTAGCTCTCATTCTATTGACCCTTTGACAAACTACAGTCAGGCTTACAATCTCATCACTCCACTGAAACCGTCTTGGCACTACTCTGTTCTCCTCCTTCTAGACCTTTCCTCTGCCTTCGACACAGTTAATCACTCCCTTTTCCTACCAATCTCTTGGCATCAATGACTTTGCCCTCACCTGGATCTTTTCCTACCTTCCACCGCACAGCGCCTCCCACTCATACAGAACTCCTTCCCACGCCCTCTCTCTGAAGGTGTCCCTCAGGGCTATGTCCTTTGACTCCTCCTTTTCTCCTTCTACAATTTCAGACTTGGCCAATTCATAAGTCCCATGATTTTCAATACCACTGTAATGCTCACATTGCTCAAATATATCTCTGGCCTGGATGTCACTTCTATGCAATCCAGAGATCCAGAGAATCTAGCAGCCAGAGCCTCTTTTTTCTCCTCCCACTTCCTCCAACTCAATATGGAGAAAACAGAGTTTATTATTTTCCCCCCACCTTACACAACCCACCTACCTGAACCATCTATCAATGGTGCCACACTTACCCCATTCCCATAAGACCATTTTCATGGGGTTACCTTTGATTCTACTTTATCCTTCAAGCCTCACATCCATGCTCTCAACACCTCCTGCCGCCTCCAACTCAAGAACATTCATCAAATCCACTTTTTCCTCACCCCTGAAACTACAAAAATGATAGTCCCTGCCCTCATAATCTCCCGCCTAGACTACTGTAACACCATCCTCCAGCCTCTCAGCAAATGCTCTCGCCCCCAGTCCACCCTAAACTTAATCCACCTCTCCTCCCACTTTTCATCAGCCTCTCCCCTCTGCCAATACCTTCACTGTCTACCCATCCCCCTGCAAATAGAGTTTAAAATGCTAACGCTGACATATAAAGCCATCTACAACCTGTCCCCACCATACATCTCCTGTTCCCTCCATACATCTCTGAACTAATCTCCCGCTACCTGCCCGCATGTAACCTCCGATCCTCACAAGACTTCCTACTCCGCTCTGCTCTTATTCGCTATTCACACAACCAACTTTTCCCATGCATCCCCCATACTCTAAAATACGACACATAAGACTGTCTACACACAATCACAAACTTCATGAGAACTCTGAAGACTCACCTACTGTATTCAGAAAGGCCTACAACCTTCAATAACTGTGATGCCACCACACCACCACCTGTACAGTCTCTACCCCCACCTTCTGTCTCTATCCCTCTTCCCTCATAGATTTTAATCCCTTTTCGGACAGTACCCTCTATCCCATTGTACTAGTTGGTCACTGTTAGTATTGTACTTGTATTGTGTATTTTTTGCTTTGTATGTAAACCCTCAAATGGAATTAATAAAACAAATATAAAACAATGATATACAAATATTCTTTACAATGTAATGGAAAGCTTGAAAATAAATTCAGAACGGGGTGGAATTAAAAGAAAACAGCAATTGTGACGTTTTTTATTGGTTTTGTTTTTATGGTATTCACTGTGTTTTAAAAATGACACATTACCTGTATTCTGTGGTTGGTACAATAATGGTGATACCAAATTTATATAACATTTTTATGTTTTAATAAGTTTACAAAAATCCAGAAGTTTGTAAAATAAATAAATGTCTTTGTATTTTGATACCATACATTTTTCATATTTCCGTAATATTAATTTTTATTTAAAAAATTTTAGGGATTGGCTGACGTTTTGATCAGGGTTGTGGAGTTGGAGTCATGGAGTTGGAATCAAGGCCAGTTTTGGGTTACCAACTTGGACTCCAGCTCCAAACTAAAATAACTAATTGGTTTTAATTATTATATGCAACCACTGATATTGTATAATTAATTAGAAGTATAGTTTGTTACATATTTACTTTCTTAGCCATTCAGACACTAGATTTTTTGTGAATTAGAGGGTGTTCACACTACCATTAGCAGTGTCCTTTGCTAGCATCTGTTACAAAATGTTGACAATGGACACTAAAGGATCCGTCATAAATCCGTTAAAAATTCCATTGATTTCAATGAGATTTGATCTGTTGTCTGTTAGTGTTCGTTAGTGTCCATTTTCACCAATTCTGTCACATGTCCATTTTTTTTAGCGGACATAATAACGCAGGGTGCAGGGCTTTGTGTCCATTCAAAATAACGGACATTAAGCGTCCGCTATTTTTTAACATTAATGTCTATGGGTAACGGACAGTAACGGACAGTATAATTGATGACTGTCTGTTTTTTTCTGCATGTCCAGAAAGCAGAACAAAAAAAAAATCAAAAAAATGGACAGTATAAAAATGGACAATAACAGACACCAAGTGATGCTAATGTGTACGTTTTTTCAAACTGATCCAATGGATCAGTTAAAAAAATGGACACGTTAACATCAGTTAGTGTCAGCTAATGTCTGTTATGATAGGCGTCCAATTCTTTTTTTTAATTGACCCTATCAGAACAGACATCCAACGGTGTGTGTCAGTCATTTATGAAGGAGTCGGAGTCAGAGCAAGAGTAGGATTTAGGCTGCGGAAAATTAGAAAAGTTAGAGTAGATGGTTTTGATTGCTTTTTATTCAAGTTTTTGGGGCAGGGGACAGGTCAATAAAATGACCTGTAAGTGCTGTTTCCGCACTCTTAAAGAGATCCTGTGAGTCATCCTTTACTACCCGATCCTTATGAATGATATCTACAGGTGCATCTCAATAAATTAGAATATCGTTTATTTCTTTCAGTAATTAAATTAAAAAAGTGACCTCCTATATTTTCTAGATTCTTTACACACAGAGTGTTCTATTTCAAGTGTTTTATTTCTGTAACTGTTGATTATCAAGAGTTTTAGATACTTTTACAACTTGTATGTAAAGGTGGTGCTCTGGTGTATCAAAAAAATATGCCAACATTTTTAAGCCATCTAATAAGTGGTGTAACAGTCTATAGTAGACAGTCTAACAATACACCAGATTTATCAAATAGCATCAAACACTTTGATAAATCTGGCGCAGTTTAGGATTGTATAGTTTAAATTTGTCTAAAACGTAAACACTGTTAGTATATCTGCCCCTTTGTCTCCTTGTCTATACCATATTGACTAAACTTACGCTAGGTTCACACCTGCATTCGGGTTTCTGTTCTTCCCAAGGGGACCCGAAAAACTGAAAACCAATCTGCTTAAAAAGCGGTTACCCGCAGAACTATAATGGGGTCCGCCGGGTTTCCGCCTGAGAAATGTGGAGAGTTAATTAAAAGTGGATTTTTTTTGTTTTTTTTTAAACACACTCCTAATTATGAAACCTCCTCGCGCACAATTGTAAATCAGTTTGGTAATAATATTTATTTCTACACTTTGTGCACTATTCTTAAATTTTCATTAAAATATACACTTTTATACAGGAATGTGCCAAAACATGAAAAGTACCAAAAAATGCACATGGGCAATAAAAAACAAATTAACGTAATGGCCTTATGAACAATAAAATTATTAATGAATCCATCAAAGCAATATAGGTTGGATAAAATGATAAAATAAAAACACAAAAATTAAGAAAATGTGTTGTCTCTCACAATTCAAGTATTAGGGGTTAGTTGTTTTTAAGTAGCCATGATGGTCTATTATGACCTAACATGCTAAAATATGACCACCACCAAGGTTTTTCTCTATCCTGGGACTGTTGATCATCTTCACCTCGCTCCCGTTGCCCTTGTTGAGCATGAGGATCATAAGAATCAAGTGGGTCATATCGATCATAGATATCTTCTGGAATAAGTTTCTCATATTTGCGAGTTTTTATCTCAACGCGGTTCAAAACAAAGTCAACGCGTCCCGCTTTAGTCATTCTAGCTGGAAGAGTGATCTTCTTGGAGACTCTGGAGTAGCCGAAAGCTTCTGCAGAGACCACATAGACACCTGGAATCAAGAGTCGCCAGTAATCTCCATCTTCCGCTTTAAAAGAAAGAAAGAAAAATCTGTTGGCTAAGAGGATATAATCAATACTTATTATTATAAATAAATGATGAAACAGCATCTAGAAAAGCTCTCCCGGAGGAGGTCAGATAACTGTTGTAGGACAGAAAATTCACAGCTCATACAAAATGCACAAATGAAGATAAATTAGGATTATTTACAAAAACAACAGGGCAAGGCAAACAAAGAGTCGGGAAAATTGAAAAATGGCTTTCATTTTTTTCAATATTTAAAATTTTATTTTTGCATTTAAAGCAATTATTTCTTTCCAGTATCATGACCCCTGACCACTACGATACCTCTTCATATATCTACTTTCCTAAAACACCTAAAGCAACTGACCTCCTACTTCACTAACCCTGTCTAAGTATCTACCCCTTAAATAGCCTAAACCATCAGTGGACATACTGGAATACCTAGGATCTCCACTGGTTGTCCATCGAGAATGCGTCAGGGAGGAACTGTGGGAGAGTGTTGTGGGCATGCTTTGTTACATGCATACTGTATATCGATCAGCCATACCTATAAAACCACTTTCTGTAGATGTGGTTAACATTGATCTCATGATCGTAGCATGTGACAGGGGGTGGGATATGTTAGGCACAAGTGAACATCAGTTTTTGAAGCTGATGTGTTGAAACCAAGAAAACTGGGCAAGCAGTAGATTTTAAGAGGCCGAATTGTGATGTCTAGATGACTGGGTTAGAGCATTGCCAAAAAAGCAGATCTCATTGGGTGTTCCCCTTGTCTTTCAAAAGTGATCCAAGTAAGGAGAAACCGCTATGGGAAGCCAAGACTCTTTTATGCATGTGAGGAGTGAAGATGAAGCTATCTGATCTGACAAAACACAAGGGCTACCGGAGCATAAATTGTTAAAATGTTGGCTAGGTTTGTAAGATGCCAGAACACTTAGTGTATCACAGCTTGCTGCATACAGGGTTGTGTAGAGGCAGATGATTCAGAGTGCCCATGTTGACCCCTGATGGCACCTACAGTACAATAGGCAAGTGAACATTGAATGAAGGTGACCAGAACACCTTGACTCCTGGCATCATGTGGATGTTACTGCTACAAGTACCACATACAGAACCATTGTGCAGAGCAAGTACCCAACTTCATCACTACAGTAACCCCTAATGGCAGTGACCTCTTTTAGCAGTATGATGTACTAGCCACATTAAAAAAAAGGCTTAGGAATGCTTTATAAGACTGTGACAATTGGTGTTGACTTGGCCTCAGAATTCCCCAAATCTCAATCTCAATGTGTCAGATGTGCAGAAAAAACAAGTCTGTTGCCAGTCTCGGTGCAAGACAAGTCTCAAAAAACAAGTCTCATGTCTGGTTCAAAATACACTACAGGACTCCTTTATAGGTCTTGTGGAGTTCATGACTCAAAGAAAATGACATATTAGCCAAGTGGTTTAACCCCTTAATGAAGGAACATATTGCCTATTTTTTTCCCTCTCTCTAAATTTCCAAGACTTCAAGTACCGCCACATCTCCATTTCATTGTATGGCAAATACTCTGGTCGGGAATCTTAGAACTGGGGCCACCTCTGTGACCCATACCTCTCAGGTCACATTGGAATTTATCTCTCTAAGAATTAATATCTATACAGTATAGTTAATATAGATGCCTTCCTCACACTGTATACTACAATACCTGTAGTTATATCATGGCGAACTCCTTTCACTGAGATTCGAGCATTCTTGATTGGATTCCCATGTTCGTCCTTGACTATTCCTTTAATACCACGATGCACCTAAATAAGAACACAGTAGACAATAGAGACATTTGTCAGGTTAAAATACAAAATGCATAGTCTTAAGGGAAAAATGAATAAAAAGTTACTGTAGCTATGAAATAAAGTGACTACTGCATGTAACAAGGGCATAGTAGCAAAACAAATAGTATTTGAGACAAAAGTATCATCTCTGTGGTGCATATATAAGAAAATAAGGTAAAAAAGAAAAAGCCACTATGTATTGGCCTCCTCAACCCAACCCAGTGATTTTGATGGTATCAGCAGACTATTCTGTGTGAGTAGAGGTTTGTCAATTCTCCTTCAACAGGATCTGAAAGATCATGAAGGAAGGATTAGACATGTTGAATTGCAACATGCCTAATCCTTTTGTTCTCAAGGGATGTAAGGAACCACCAAAGAAATCTGGCAATGGCTCACTCTTCTTGCCGAATTCAGAATGGCCAAAACAAGCATGTATGTGCACGAAGGGACTGGGAGAAGTAGCTTTTCGGTGACAGCTTTTTGAAGATGTTCGGCCATCTTTAATGAGCAGGTCCCAGGTGTACACAAACAAAAAACAAGAGCACCAAGCAGTGCATTATGCGTAGTGCAATGAAAAAGACAATTGGCTTCTCACCTTTCGGGGTTGTGTTGAATAACACAACCAACTTATAGACAGTATAGAATGTCAGTAAAGGATGATGGATTGCGGCTGTCACTATGTGCCACCATGTAGGAGGTAGAGAGACAATATGAATATTCGGACCGATTCACAAGGACTGCGCAGATCCAGAAGTGATAACATAAATATTTTATTTCCATGAATATACCAAATGAACACACTGGAAATAAAATATTTATGTTATCAGTTCTGGATCTGCGCAGTCCTTGTGAATCGGTCCGAATATTCATACAGGTCCCAGGTGTGACTGCACTCTTTAAGACTACAAACTGGGACTATGCATGCTCATGATACCATATACTCTACTTGACATTTCAATTGTGAAAAAAACTTTTAAAACATCAAAGAAGGTCTGGACATGTTGAATTTCAACATGCTCAATCCTTTTATTCTCAGTGTATGTAAGGAACAATGGCTTATTCTTCTTGCTGCATTCAGAATGCATTCATGCTTGGCCAAAACAAGCCTGTATGTATATGGAGGCATCAGGAGAGTTAGCATTCGGGAGACAACTTTTTGAAGATGTATGACCATCTTTAATGACCGTGTTCTCGTAAGGTGTCTGGCAATGACTTACTCTTCTTGCCACATTCAGACACCTTTATGCTTGGCCGAAACAAGCGTGTATGTGTATGGAGGAATCAGGAGAATTTTGACAACTTTTTGAAGGTGTCCCAGATGTGACTGCAACCTCTGGACCCCCTAAGACAAAGGGACTATGCTCATAATATCATATACTCTACTTGACATATCTATTCAGAAAAAAACTTTTAAAAACGAGAACCAAAATTAATTTCATTGAGTCCTTTAGTCTGCCAAATAAAAGGCTAATTCGCATTGTCTGCTCAGTGTAGCTGGGATTATTGACTTTAGAACTGTCATCCCAGACACTTTATTTAAGTACTGCACTTTCCTAAACAAGCTTCTATAAAGACGTAAAATAATTACATGAAACCGTTTCATCCAGCGTCAAGATAATCGATCTAGCAGGTATCTCACATCCCGAGAAGTGGATCTGTTGCACATCCATGTGTAATATTCTAGATTGGTCTTGGCAAATTTTAGCAATAGATAAAGTAATTGGCTGCACAGTATCTGCGGATTTTATCAGAGCCCTGTATTTGCTCTCTGCTGTATAAGGGCTAGACTTTCTCTTTGTCTCCACTCCTCAAATCTTTAATCTTGAAAGCTTTACTGTGTAATGTGTATGGATTTTATCCGGCCTTATTGGACTCACCAAGACAAAGTTTCACTGGAGAGCTGTAAAACGGAATGGGCTTGGTGGTCTGAACTGTAGTACTTCTGTTGTAATAAAACTTGCCACAAGGAACATTAATGTTCTGCACTGAGAGCCTCCAGCGCTCCAGCGAGGCCGCCGACTGTATCAATAGGTTCACTGTTAGTTAAAGTAATGTGAAGACATAAAAACTCAACTACAGTCGGTCAACAAGAAGTAACCATCACAGCTTGGGATACATACAAATAAGGTCAATGATAGGAAGCTTATATTTGCCAAAGTTAATCCATTTACTGTCTATGATATAGGTGGCGTATTTGGGGTGCAGTACTAGTTTGGTTAGGCTGAAGGATGAAAAGTTTTACTTCCTGTATCAGGGTAGGGAAGAGGGGGCCTAGAGCTGCAAGTGAGAGCAGGGAGAAAGTACACGACTCCTTATTATCATTTCAGCCCTGTACAACCTCCAGTGACCTCAGAGGAGATACAGAAACCCTTCGTAATATTATCAGCCATTTTGCCAGTAATAGAGGGTATGGCCTCCATTTAGGGGTGCATTAAAGGAATGATAAGATGTATAGGTCCACATCTAATCGCCATACAATCTTACCAGATCTCATTTAGGTCACAGAGATTTTTGATCTTTTCAGTTTTAATTATTATGTGAAGAAAAGTGTAAGTGGACATTAAGCTTAAAGGGGTTGTCCAGGAATTACACAAATCCCACAGGAGGAAGGTGAAACAAAAAAAACCTATCTATCTGAGGGTAACAGACTCACTTAACCACATGAGCACCTTCATGCAATTTTGTTACATAATGTTATGTTTTACAAAAATATGCATTAAAAAAAAATGTTTGTGGTTGGAAACTGTGACCCGAGAACAGACAGACCCAAACAATTCCTCCTAAAATAAGATGTACTTGTTTCATACATACCACTTATAGGTATTGTCCAGGAATTTTACAAATCACGGAGGAGGGTTGGGGAAGGTGAAACATAAACAAAAAAAAAATCTCACTCGTCTGTCCCCGGTGCTCCAGTGTCTGCTGCCGCTGTTCATTGCAGCACGCGCCATTAAACCGCCACCGAAAATCCTGCACCACACGTGACCACAGAGGCTAGTCACTCACATACTTCACCAGTTCCTTCTCTGAGGCCACTAAGTGGCCTCAGCAGTCGCATGTGACGCAGGACTTCCGGGAGTGGCTTCACGGCTTGTGCCAGAATGGACTGTGGTGGAAGACACTGGAGCATCGGGGTAGGTGAGTATTATTATTTTTTTTTTTTTTTATGTTTCACCTTCCCCAGCCTCCTCCAGGATTTGTGAAATTCCTGGACAACCCCTTTAAGTGGTATGTATGAAATCAGTATCAGTATTTTAGGAGGTGATGTTTGGTTCTGTATTTCCTCAGGTTACAGTTTCCAGGCACAAACATGCTTTTTTAATGTATATTTTGGAAAACATTATGATACAAAATTGCATGAAGGTGCCCATGTGGGCAAGGGAGTCTGCTACCAGAACCCAGACCTCAGATAGATAGGTTAGGGTTACTTCTATCTACGGGGCTGGGTTAATATGCGGAGTACTTGTGACAGACTGCCTTTAAAACCCCTCAATCATTGGGTCAAATGTAAAGGACTTCTGACATAATAAAGGTAAGTTGTAGGATTATATGCAATGACTTGACAATAATGCTGTCCATTCACCACTCTTTGTTATGTGACCCCTCACCTATTTTACTCTCTAATTTATTTCATTTAATTCTTGGATTGAATAAAGATTTACTATTATTAACCCCTTCCCAACATCCACCATACTATTACGGCAGATGTAATGTACAATGGATAGATGTAATGTACAACGGAGACCCGGAGCTAATGCCTGCAATCACAACCCACTCATTGTAATCCAATGTGTCCCCGCAAAGTAGAAAAGATGCCCCCCGGGGCCGGTCTCCACTGGCCCTGTACCTTTGTTATTGCAGGCCAGTTACCGTGCGGCCAGATCGCAGGAGCCAACCTGTTCCTATGACAGCTGGGAGACTTATGAAAGGCTCCCATACTTGTCATAGGAATATTACTTTTGAGGCTGTTGAACAGTTATACAGTTGTATTGTAGTCTATGGGACTTGCAATCAAACAATTGCAGGTTCAAGCCCCCTAGAGGGGCTAATAAAATAGTAAAACAAACATTAAAAAATAAATAAATAAAAAAATAAAAGTTCAAATTGCCCCCCTTTCCTTAGAATACATAAAACTAAAAAATGACAGTGAAATACATACACATTTCGTATCCCTGTGTCTGAAAACGCCCGGTCTACAAACTTAAAATAAAAAAATATAAAAACATTTTTCCCGTGCAGTGAACACCATAGCAGGAAAAAAAGTCAAAAGTGCCGAACCGCTGTTTTTTCACTGTTTTGCCTCTGATAAAAATTTGAATAAAAAGTGCTCAAAGCAATAGACATTCCCCAAAATGGTATAACTAGTGCAGTTTATTTTTCATCTGATGATCTATCCATAAGTATCTGTGGGGATCCGAAACCTGGACCCACACAGACCAGCTGCTCCAGAAGCCTCGGATATTTGGACCCCACACAGATCAGCTGTTCTGGCATTGGCAGCTGCTGCCATGGACATGGAGCGGATTAAGCTCTGTTCCTATTCAAGAAATAGGTGCAGAGCTACAGCCCCGTCCACTGTATAGTGGTGGGACCAGGAAACTGCAGCTCCACTCCTATTACTTGAATAGGAACAGAGCTTAATCCGCTCCATGTCCATGGCAGCAGAACAGCTGATCTGTGTGGGGTCCAAATATCCGACCCCCACAGATCACACTGTGATGACCTACCCTGGGGATAGGTCATCACTATGAAACAACCATTAGAGGCTGCAAAACCCCTTTAAGACCCAGCTAAACCATACCAGCACTATAAAACATGAAGAATCTCACTGGTTTCCTTTAAGTGATTTCCCACACATTGCATGTACATCAAGGGGATTTTTGTTAAGTAAAATTGCTGTATAAGTTATTCAGTTATTCATAGTCTTTCCTTGGCTGCAGCAGGAACTTTACTTCTTCATGTAGAAGCTATCAATTACACATGCCTGCAGGTAAAAGCTTTAAATTCTGAGCTGTCCATCTTGCTTCCTCAGTACATCCATTCTCTTTTCCTCTATAAAGGAAATCATTAAGCTTCCTTTCGGCACAGTAAGCTTATATTCTCAGTGCTTAACCTGACTCTGGACCATTTATGTAACCAAACTACTCACGTGAGAGGAAATGCAAATCGACCGACCCAAGCTAACGTCTGACTCGTGACCAGCCATGATCTATTCACCATGTGTTGTGCAGATTTTCAGAAACGGTTCCCCTGGAGTAACAACTCTAGTTACAATAATATGAAACATCACTTAACCTTTAACACCCTAACAAGAGATTTATAATAGATATAACATCCCCAGTAGCAGCTCATAATTACAGAATTAAATATGGCTGGTGGATCTGGGACAATGGTCGGTCATAATCATAAAACCTCAAACCATGTCTAGACTTTATGGAAGCAGTAAGTAGGATGAATATAAACCAAACATGTAACCCGACACAAGGACATCTCTGCTTACAATTAGACCTTTCTGAGGTGTTTACCTTACTTTTACCTTAGCTGTAAAATTCTAATAACTCGATCAATTGGAAAAAAAAAATTTGGACTAAATTCCAACACCGGTTGACTTTATAGACGGAAACAAAAAAAAAGTACATGGTGTTCTGGACTTCCACAACTGTCTTGGATTACAGAAGAAAAGTAAACGTAACCACCACCAAAAATTGTGCATGCAAATTTTTCAGGAAATCGTTAGTCCGTCTGTTACTCTTTTACAAGATGTGTTAAATAACCACAGGGATCCCAAAATGTTACATGACTAGAATAATAAAAAGGTAGAAGACCAAAGCTTGGTTTGTGGGATGATTTGCATCTACCTCAAATTTTCAAAAAGTAGAACTAAGAAAAAATTATATATTAGATTGATGTTAATATTAAAAGGTTTAATATATAAAAAATATGTAGTAGTAACCTGTAGTAGTGACCCTTTCCCCTCACACCTTCTCCAGTCTCTGTCGCCTGCCGTCACGACTTACCTTACTAAAATATTTAACCTCTCTCTTCTGGAATTTTCCCATCCTCTTTCAAACATGCTGTCATAACCCCACTACTGAAGAAATCCTCCCTTGACCCGTCCTGTGCTGCTAACTACCGACCTGTCTCTAACCTCCCTTTTATCTCCAAAATCTTGGAACGCTTGGTCTATTCTCGTTTAATCCGCTATCTTTCTGCTAACTCTCTTCTTGACCCCTTACAATCTGGCTTCCGCACTCTACTGAAACGGCCCTCACAAAAGTCTCCAATGATCTCCTGACAGCTAAATCCAAAGGTGACTTCTCTCTTCTTATTCTTCTAGATCTCTCAGGAGCATTTGACACCGTTGACCATCAACTCCTTCTCACTATGCTCCGCTCTGTCGGCATCACAGACACCGCTCTCTCCTGGTTCTCCTCTTATCTCTCTGACCATACTTTCTGTGTATCATTTGCGGGCTCTGTTTCTTCCCCTCTTCCCCTTGCCATTGGGGTTCCTCAGGGCTCTGTCCTAGGTCCCCTGCTCTTCTCCCTCTACACAGCCCCCATTGGACAAACCATCACTAGATTTGGCTTCCGGTACCATCTTTATGCTGATGACACCCAATTATATATGTCATCCCGTGACATCACCCCTGCACTAATACAGAACACCAGTGACTGCCTCTCTGCTGTCTCAAATATCGTGTCTTCGCTCTGTCTGAAACTGAATCTCTCAAAGACTGAACTACTGCTGTTTCCACCATCTAATAGATCGGTCCCTGATATCTCCATTGCAGTCTCTGGTCTTACTATAATTCCTAGACAGTATGCCCGCTGCCTCGGGGGTTTTGTTTGACTCAGACCTTTCCTTCACCCCCCATATCCAATCACTCACACGCTCATGTCATCTCCACCTCAAAAACATCTCCAGAATCCGCCCTTTCCTTACCACAAATACACTAAAGACACTTATTGTTGCCCTGATTCACTCTCGACTTGACTACTGTAACTCCTTACTAATCGGTCTTCCCCTTACTAATCTCTCCCCTCTACAATCTATTCTGAATGCGGCGGCCAGGCTCATCTATCAGTCTAGACGCTACAGCGATGCCTCCGGTCTGTGCCGGTCACTACATTGGCTGCCTATGCAATACAGAATACAATATAAACTTATCACCCTCCTTCACAAGGCTCTCCATAATGCTGCACCTCCCTACATTTCCTCCCTCATCTCTGTCTATCACCCAACCCGTACTCTCCGTTCACTCAATGACCTAAGACTAGCATCCTCTATTATCAGAACCTCCCACGCTCGTATACAAGACTTCTCCTGAGTTGCACCACTTCTCTGGAATGCTCTATCCCGGACTATTAGATTAACCCCCAATTTCCACAGCTTCAAGCGTGAACTAAAGACATATCTTTTCAGACAGGCCTATCACAACTCCTAATGTAAACCCTTCTGTAGTTAGAATCCCTAAAATGTACCCTCCTCTATTTATGCTCCAACATTTCCTCACAGGATATGATGCCGTATCAGACTAACTTTATATGTCCAGGCACCATCTGCATGTTAAAGGACACGACTGGTGACGGCTCATACAGCTTATATATGTGTGAATGACAGTAACCTCTATTACAGAATTGTCTGACCATTGTATAAGCAATGCTACCTCCGATGCCGCCCCTGCTACCTCCTGTGTCACCCCCTCTACCTCATAGATTGTAAGCTCTTGTGAGCAGGGCCCTCAGTCCCAGTGTGTGAATTGACTATTTCTTTGTAATGTATCTTTTTGTCTGTACTTGAACCCTACAAATTGTACTGTGCTGCGGAATATGTTGGCGCTATATAAATAAAATGTATTATTATTATTATTATTATTATTATTATTATTAATATGTCCTTTGTTAAGATAGTCAAAATGAGAGGAACAACATGACCAGCTTTAGAAATAAACTTGTTTTGTCCAAAAATGTAACACAAAAGTATTTTCTTGCTTTTTTTTTTTTTTTTGTGAAGTTACATTAGGTTCTCACCTGCGCTTGGGTATCTGAAAAATGGAAACCCAATTAGCTTAAAAAGTGGTTACTATAATGGGGTCTGACGCGTTTTCGCCAGTTTCCTCCCGAAAAATGCAGAGAGAAAAGTCATTCTTGCAGGACTTTTCTCTCCGCATTTTTCAAGTGGATTTGGGGACAGAGTCCCCAACCGGAAATCGAGTGCTGGTGTGAACCCAGCCTTAGTTATCAACCTCCACTCTTGGGATGTTTTGAGCCAAGTAGAAAGATAAGGAAGGTCACCTAGAAATGAATTATACTATTAGCAGAAATAAAAATGACAAATTAGCTCAATTCAAATTTGAAAACATTGTTCAATATATTAAAAGAAAATGAAATTGTCAATTTAATTTTTGTTAAGAGAAATTTTATAAAACAGTTTTGCTAAATATTTGGGGTAAATAACATGACTTAAAAGGGGATAAAAGCAAGTAAAGTTTACATACTTATGAAACCAACTGAATTTTTCTTATTGTAGAAAAAAATATTCACAGAACTCTAAGGGGTCATTTACGCTGTTGACCGTCAGTAGTGTCCGTTGCTATTGTCCGTTACAACGGACACTAGCAGAAACGTCACAAATCCATTAAAAATTCCATTGATTTCAATTGGATTTTATCCTGTGTCCATAAGTGACCGTTAGTGTCCGTTTACACCAAATGCGTCAAATGTCCTTTATTTTTTTTGCAGACAAAAAATCCTACATGCAGGACTTTTGTGTCCGTAAAAAATAACGGTTTCATGATGGACGTAAAGCATCTGTTATTTTTTAACATTAAAGTCTATGGGTAACGGATGGGTGCCCATTATACTGTCCGTTATTACTGTCCATATTTTTCTGCGCATGCTCAGAAACCAGAAACCAAAAAAAAAGCAAAAAAATGGACGGTATAAAAAAACAGACACTAACTGATGCTCATGTGTCCATTGAATGGATCAGTTAAAAAAACGGACACATTAACATCAGTTAGTGTCTGTTAATGTCTGCAATAGAAAGGCCGTTTTTTTGCAATGCATTGCAATGCATTAGCATTGTAATACATTGCATTAATGATCAAACCCCCTGGGGATCAAGATCCCTAGGGGGTCTAATAAATGCAAAAAAATAAAAATAAAAAAAAATATTAAAAGTTCAAATCACCCCTCCTTTCCCTAGAACACATATAAAAGTACTTAAATACTGTGAAACGCATACACATTAGGTATCCCTGTGTCCAAAAACACCTGGTCTACAAATCTATAAAAATATTTTTGCCGTAGCGGCAAAATCAAAAGTGCCAAACCGCCGTTTTTTCACTGTTAAAAATTTGAATAAAAAGTGATCAAAGCAATAGCAATTCCCCAAAATGGTATAACTAAAAAGTACACCTGGTCCCACAAAAAAAAGACACTCTATGCATCCCAGTATACGGAAGTACAAAAAAGTTACGGTTGTCAGAATATGGTGACTTAAAAAAAAATTTTTTTGACCAGTTTTGGATTTTGTTAAGGGGTTAAAATGTAAATAAAACCATATAAATTTGCTATCCCCAGAATTGTACCGAAACATAGAATACAGGTGACATGTAATTTTGGCTGCACAGTGAATGCCGTAAAAATGAAGCCGTAAGAAAGTCGCACGAATGCACTTTTTCTTCAAATCCACCCCATTCTGAATTTTTTTCCAGCTTCCCAGTACATTGTACAGAATAACTAATGGCAGAATAATGTAGAAAAATTTGTCCTGCAAACATTAAGACCTCCTATGGCTCTGAGAGTGGAAAAATAAAAAAGTTATGGGGTTTGGAAGGGGGGGAGGAGTCAAAAATGGAAAACGAAAACCAAAAAATTCCTCTGGCAGGAAGGGGTTAATCTCAGCATACGAAATGTAGGTGTGATATTACATATAGTCCATCCAGAATGCATCAACATCCAGATATATTTTTATGCAGAGTAGTAGACAACATTTCGGTCTGTCTGGGGCCTTTATTAAATCGTGTATGACTTTATCAAGTGGTAGAACTTGTATAAGCCGAGTCGGCTGCATCAGAAGTAGACTTCTAGATTCTTCCACCCAGACAAGCCTGGATACAGCTGATACTGCCATCCTTGCTTATACATGTTCATTATACACAACATGCCCTACCAGATTTGATAAAGGTTTAGGACAAATGTTGATACATACTGTACTGGATAGAATATATTTAATCACTCCTATGTGCCATATATCAAGACAAATAAATCATATTTTTAACATCAAATCTTTAAGTCTACCTTGGGCGCACTTTCTTTTTATGATAAGATTGGAGAATCCTTCCTCAGAGCACCCATATCTTCCAGTGCAGCACCATTTTTTCAAATATTTGACACCCAAAATTGCAGTGAAAATGGTTTTCTAGTAAAATGGTACTTTCGAAGAACAAATTAATATACATATAAGACAGAGAAATGGAAAATCTGTGCCATAATAATCTGGCCTACTGTAAGGGTCTTGCCAAACGTAGCAATACCCTGACACTACTGCAGGGTCTGGGAGGAAGGACAGAGACAAGTGAGCCCTAATCTCACCCCAGCCACTGTCCCTTCCTATTGCCTCAGTTACCCTAAACGGTAAAAGGACAACTAGAAGACAAGCCCTATACTGGGTAAGTGACCACACAGAACAGGACAAGACAAAACAAACGACAAAAGAGAGGTCAGGAAGCCAAGGGGTTGGTAACAAACGAGCAAAGCAGTACAAAATCAAAATCCAAGAGAATAGTCGAAAGGCAAGCCAAAAGGTCAGAGAATCAGGTAACAAAGTAGCAAGGAATATAATAAAGAGAGCTGGCAAACACAAGTGCAATAACCGGCGACTAGCAGAGAAGTGACATCCTGTATATAGAAAGTCTGGGCCCAGCCCCAGACCTGATAGGTACACAGGCTGTCAATCACACAGGCCAGGAAGAGATTAACTCTATACCGTCCAGAGAGAAATGCTCAGAACACGGGTGTGGCTGGAAATCCATTACACTGACTAGGACCATGTTCAGACTGAGCAGCAAGAAACCTACGCAAGGAATCAAACTGAACACGCCTCCTTCGCCACAGCGTGCGAGCGGAGGGTGGCGCAGAGACCCGAACAGGCAGAGACGTTACACCTACATTCGGGTGATCTTCTCAAATAGGTGGTCTTTTGGAGAGGTTTTTGCTGTATATAACTTTGTTGTTATAGTCATATTTGCACCTGGCAATCTGCTATGATGTTGGGGGAGATAATGATTGTGCAGTTGGATTTCAACTTGCAGATCTTTATGTTCTTGGAAGGATAAACCACAGCAAAGACCTCCAAATCCCCTATCATTTTGCAGTCTACTGATATAAAATGGCCTCCTGCCACCACCACTTGGTGGACCTCACTAAAGCAGTTCAGTTCCAAGCTCCATGGGAGTGGTAGAGGTTACAAAATCTCTAGGCCATATATGAAATTCTAAAAATTCTTGTAAGAGAATAGCCAGAATCCCACAAGTAAAGATAGACTATCCTAAAAAACATTTGTAAATTGAGTCTGGAACCAACAGATGAGAATCTGAGTTGACTATCATAATTAAAAATCTAAATAATTTAGCTTTAGTATAAGCCATGCTTGCCAACTCTCCTGGTGGCTCCCAAAAAAAGGAGTGGTTATCTGTACTCTTGGAAGAACAGGCAAATATCCAGAGCCGCCAGGGTAACAGTCGCTTTGCATGGGATTTTGGCACTTTATGTGCCAGTCATTTCTGAAAAGGAAGAGTTGCCAGCACATGTAGTGCCCAAAGAGAGTGAGATGATATACATAAGTAGGCGTGTCAATGTCCCAGTGGGACACAGTCATGTCCACAGGGGTGTGTCTTTGTCCAAAAATTTTCACACCATGCTATACAAGCTGTTTTCCCAGAGGACATCCACCAAAAAGTTAGCACTTATGGTATAAGCAGGCTGGGGAATGATACTGTATATAACACAACTCACTGTATACCACCAAACAAATTTCGAAATATATTACAAAGTTGCAAAGTCATTAAAAACAAATCGAATTTTGCAAGAACTGCTTCTCTTTTGAATTTTGGTAGTTAAAGAGTTAGTCTTTGCTAATAGTTATGAGTCCAGCTTTAGTAATCTCTAGAGATCAGCTAACACTACATTTTTCCTATAGTGGCCACTGCAGGAGAAATGTGGTATTACATGCCGACCATTTACATAAATTGTCAACCATGTAATAGATGGACATACTGAATTCTCAAGAGTTAGAGATTCTCTCCATTCTGGATCACAGAGGATAGTCACAAGTGCAGGACCTTCCACTTTAAAATCCATATGCACATAGGGGCATTAAGGCATCATGCACATGACCATGTGTTATTTGTGGTCCACAAAATACGGCTCAGCGTTCAGTTTTTGCAGCCCATGTGTCATCAGTGTGTCTTCAGCATCAGTGACCTACTGTATGTCTGCATACAGTCAGTATTGTATCAGTGTGTCATCTGTATTTGCGGATCCGAAATAAAAATCCCTGTGGGTAACTAGGTAACTGTTCCACAAAACAGATGTCACACGGATTACATCCGTGAGATGTCCATTGTTTTCTGTGTCCCATAGGTTTCTATGGGCTAGCCCGTGCTGCAAACACTGAGCAGAATAGCACGTGTTTATGCATATGGACCCGTGGAAAACATGGTACTATGCATGGGCCAATTGAAATGAATGGGTCTGGGAAAAACGAGGATAACCCATGGTCGTGTGCATGAGGCCTTAGAAAAACTGTCATTATCAGCCACCCCCTTTAAGTCTACGTCTTTGAATCTTCTAATCATATTGTTACTTGAAGATTTTCTTTACATCTTTATAGGTCTGATGAAAGCAAAGAAGAATGTAACTAAGATGCAGAGCCATAGGGGTTGAAGCTCCAAGTAAAATGGTCTCCTGGGAACCTTTACATCTAAATGCTCTGCCCAGATTATGCTGCGTTCCCAGGTTGCGGCCATTTAATGAATGAGTACTTTGAAGGAATTGAATGCGAAAATGTGTTACACTTTTCAGTACGTGGACGACCCTGTCTAAAATGTGATGCTATTTGGAAAAAGATGAAAAAGAATCCCCATTGGTGCAAAAGAATGTACAATTGGCAGAATCCGAGCCGAGGAAAAGAATAATGACATAGGTTATATCTGGAATTTGTTTCCATTAAATACCCTCCCCAGAACACGGGCCCATGCCTCAAATATCAATGAGGAGTGTTGTCAATGAGCGGAGCAGGCTGAGACTTCCTCTCAAGCTGATGAACGCTGCGCCCCCCCACCCGTCTATTCTCATTCACTAATAGTGAGACTTGACATACTAGTGAAATATTTTGTCATAGTTCTGCATGCTGAAGCGCTGCGCTGTACCATTTCAATTAGGCTCAGCAGAGATTCTTTATTGTCTTGCCAGGCAGGATACAGTTCGTCCTCAGTCGGGAACTTCTCACATCCCAGCTCCAGGGTGAGTTCAAAACAATTTGTGTGGAGATAACTGTAGTCTGACATTCCTAGGAAAGAATTTTTTGACATGTGGTTATGAAGGATACAACAGAAGACAACTGACCAATGTTCCTACAGAGATCCTCGAGCTTGTTCTCCATAAACCATCCCTTATGTTCTCTTTGTTACCCCACACGGAAGGCCGAGAGTTACTAAGCTAAATGCACCAGAATTAGGGTACATTTGTGGTCATAAATAAGTAGGCAGCTTGAGGTCTCATGCATATAACCGAGTGTGTCTGCCAAGGCTCTCCTGATGGATCGAAGTCAATGGTGGACAGATGGCGCTTGGATGTCATCCTATAAATCGGCACCTCCTCTGCCTGCACACTTGTTCTTGTGTATGAGACCTGACACTCAATGGGCTGTGGCCTAAGATGTGCCAGCATGCAAAAAAATAAGCAAATATTACATATCTTATATACCATGTTGGGGCATCTTGAAGGGAGTCACCAGAACCCAGCATAGTTACCCTTCAGATAGATAGGTTAGTGCATTGATGGCAAACCTATGACATGCGTGTCAAAGGTGACGTACCAAGACATTTTGGGTGACACACGTTGTCCGAACCAAGTGGCAGCTACAGGGGCGCACCTTCCATGAGGCACCTAAGGCAGCCTCAAGTGGCACTTCACGGAATAAACTGGGAGGCGGAATTTTTTAAAATTTTATATTATATAATTTTTACTCACCTGCCCACGCTCGTGCCCTGGCCGCCCTCCACTGCCTCCTCTAGGCGGCGCTACACTTACATCATAACGTTGAACAATGCCGAGATGCTACATACAGCGACTCTTCAGTGTCGGCTACAGTGCACCCTGTAGGCGGCAGCGGAGGGTGGCCAGGACTGGAACGTGGACAGGTGAGTAAAAATTATCGGCCGCTTCTCTGTGTGGGGGTGGGGGGGAAAAAGGGGGTCATATACTGCAGGTGTGCTTTAAAAAAGGGGTCATATACTTTGTGGGGGGTATAAAAGGGGATCATAAACTGTGTGGGGGCCATAAATAGGGGGATCATATACTAGTAGGGGCCATAAAAAGGGGTCAAATACTGTGTGGGGGCCATAAAAAGATGTGACATGGCACCCAAGTTAAGCTAGGTTTATTTTTACAAATTTTGATACACCAAGCTCAAAAAGTTAGCTATCACTGGGTTAGGGTCACCTGAATCAATTGGTGTTTTCCCCTTGTGAATTGGTGCCTGCCGTTTTTGTCAATATGCAAATGAGGAGAAACAAGGCTGTTGCTGCCAACATCTTTGGAGCAATGACAACGCCCTCGTTGCTCCAAAGAACTCATTTGGATATTGATAATAACAAAAATATCTCAGCAAGGAAAAAACACCTTTTGATTCAGGTGACCCTAACCTATCTAACTGCAGGGCTAGGTAGATATGCTTCATTCTGGTGACAGATTCCCTTTAAGGCACAGCCCATTGAGCATTAAAGTAGTTTTCCGAGACTTACTTACATATTGATGACTTATCCTTGAGATAGGTCATCAATATGTGATCACTACGGGACCAACAACTGAGACCCCCACCGATAAACTGGTTGTAGAGACCACTGAGTGCTGTGGCATCTTTACTAATACTAAGCACAGCGTTGAACATTGCATAAGGGCTGTGCTTTAGTATTTCAGTAGCCTAGTTCACTTGAATGGGACTGAGCTCCTGCTATTCCATGTGACCAATGATTGTTGAGATGTCTTCAGCACAGGGAAGAATATTGCAGCATCATAACAGCTGATCAGCGGGGGACCTGGGTGTGGTCCTCCACCGATCACATAATAGGTAAGTCCTGGAAAACCCTTCTAAGCCACACCATTTACCAGGCCCTCATATGGAGTAGGATCCATAAAGTATCTAAACCATATAATAAATAAGCCAACCAATAGGTGGTGTAAAGTTATACAGAAGTTGCTCATAGACTTTAATACCAGCATAATCTAGTTGGTCAAATTTGCTGTATCTTTAGACAATATTAGTAAATCTGTCCCAATCTACTTAGAGGAAACATAAATAGGTTAAACCTAAGATGCCGGCAGAGTCTCCCGTACACATGCCCAACTCTGCTAAGTGTGCATATATGTCTATAGGGAGGGGAGAATTATCTAACCTGTAAACAAAAGGATTGTATATATTGACTGTGACTGTCTAATGCCAAGGGAGAGCCAAGACATAGATGGTTGGATGGTCCTCCAAAATTGGTGGGTATGGCCTACATTTATCTTATGTATGACTACCTTTACTTGTAGAGGGACTCTCTAAAATAATGCTATCTTCTCAATACTGGGGACAGAAGAGGCCAGGGCGGGAAGTTATTTGTCATTTTATATACCACATAAATATCAGTTTTTAAGAAACATGCATAAAAGCAACAAGTAAGGCCGTGCTACTAAGGACTTAGTAGGCCGCACCAATGGCGCAGGGAAAGAGAGATTTATAAAGAGACTCCAGCCTGGTCATAAATCAGTCAGATTTCCATTACAACTCATGCCAGAGAACTGGCGTGAATTATAATGGGGCTGATGCGTCCCCGTCCTGCTCCCTGCCCCAACCACATTCACACAATATGGCAAGCATGGCACAGAGCCCGTATGCCAAGTGTGAGTCACAATATCATTGATGATTCCCCCCAATGTGTCACCGATGGGATTTGGGTAATTTTCTGACATCTCTGTCCAAAGGAAAGCTTTGTTAGAAATTCTACGATGTCAATGTAATATGCACGATAAATAAAACCACTTGTCAGGATCGCCGGTTTTAATTTAGTATCTGAGTGGAACAAGAACGCAGTGAAACTTATACACATTTCTAAGACAAATTGGAGCAATTTGGTTACTTTTATGTCGAAAATCTGCAGTTAATATGATGAACAAAGCAGCAACGAATGTGCTGATCCATGTTCTTGAGGACAGGACTTCATGTGACGGGGGTAGATTCATCATGTAAGTAAGAAAAAGAAGCCACTGTGACACTTTACAAATGGACCAGGTGACCACTTTATTACATTCAGCTGACTCCCTTTATAATATTATTATTATTATTATTATTATTATTATTTTTATTTATTCCCACACTTATTTCCAATGCCATGAACAAATAACTTAAAAGCTAAATGTTCAGGCAAATGCCATGAAATCTGGACTAAACATAGCAAACCCCTGACTCACGAAGAGTTATCCTACAGCACTCAGGAGAGGATAAAACCCCTATGGAGGAAACCTCTAGGGAACTATGGCTGGAGGATTGCCCTTCCCCTGGACTTAGGCTAGGTTCACATCTACAGCGCTGGAGACTCCGTCGCAGATACTGCTGAAAATCGTCGGAGAGAAAAGTCCTGCCAGTTATAGTCTATGGGGTCTGTGGGTGTCCACGACTAACCGCTGTTTTAGCAGTCCGGCTCTCTGTCTTTCAGGTCCCTTGACCCCAACAACAGAGACCCTTGCGCAAACATTAACTCATCAAAGTCAACTTAGAATTGTATAAGGAGCCAGATACACAATTATAGTATTATACAAAGAAGAGATACAATAATATACATTATACAGGTACACGTGAAATAGGCAGCTGTAAAATAGTGATTAAAACCGGGCGGATGGGGTGGGAAATGTTTCCTCCAGTCCTTGTGGTGAGAAAGAGGAGGAGATGGATAAGACAGGAAGTGACATCTATTCCTAAACTCCTCCCTCCCTACAGTAACACACTAGGCACTATATACTCCTAGGCTGAAAAACATATATACTCCTAAAGCTCAATATATACATATATACTCCTAAAGCTGAACCAGCCTATATAGATCTACACAAAGATAAGGGCAGCAGTTATTGGTTCCTCCATCATAAAGTCATGTCCCCCTTTGCTAATGGCTCCAGTGGTGTCTCTACAAATGAAGCGGTTCCTATAATGTATATAACATGAGGTTCACAACTAGCGTGGTCAATTTTTCTTTGAGAGTAGCATTTAATGAAGCTAGTGAGGAAATTCCCAATTCTTCTGCCATGGGGACGAAATTTCCAATGTGTCCTACTGGGAAATCCCAATAACTATCCCATCCCTACTGTAAAAACCTCTGAGCAGTGCTTTAGAGACGTTCATGTGTAAATAGGCTGCCATGGTGGGTAGACATATTAATAGATATCTATCTATATTATAATGAAGAGAATTAAAATAAAGCCATATTAAGATCCATCAACAGCAGTAACAGAGATAAAAGAAGCTGAAAAATAAATGACCGCAGTAAAGACAATGAATTGTATTATAAAGATATTTCCATTGGCTGACTATGGCACCAGTGATATAAATGGAGAGAACTTACCTCCGCTGAAGCTGTACCATTCTGCGCCATTTATTATGGATCCCTTGCTAAGAAAATTTCCACCACATCTCTCTGTTGACTGATCTGACATTTTGGGATGTGAAGCAGCGTAGGTTTTTGCAAGCATCTTGAATATCTGGTGAATGGGAAATATATTAGTGGATTACATTATGACTCTTCCTTCACTTGTAGAGATGATTCTGCTAACAATATTTCACATTTTGTAGATCTCGTCCTGTATATTTTACAGATTTTTAGCTATAGGCTGTTTTCTTCTTCATTCACATCCAAAGTTAAATTAAAGGGGTATTCGGGGCTAAAATTATCCTTAGGTTAGGTCATCAATGTCAGATCGGTGAGGGTCTGAAATCCAGCATTGTCATTAATCAGCTGTTCTCAGCAGCTGATACACTGAGAACGGAGCAGGAAGCAGACAGCGCTGTTCTCTGTGTAGTGGCCAGACCAGGTATCGCAGATCAGATCCCATTCACTTGAGCAGGAGCTCAGCTGCAGTAACTTAGTTAAGCCACTACACAGAGAACAGCGCTGTCTGCTTCCTGCTCCATTCTCTGTGTATCAGCGGCTGAGAACAGCTGATAGGTAAGGGTCTTATACCTGAACCCCCCCCCCCCCCACAACCACCAATCTGATATCAATGCCCTATTCTTAGGATCGGTCATCCACAATTTTAGCTTGGAAATCCCCTTCCATATGATATATCCGTAAAAAGGTTTTTAGGACTGTCTACCTATGGCAGTAGACTCTTCATAAATCAGCCATGTCCTGCGCCTGTTGGGGCCTTTATTAAGACTGGTGTACAAAATGCTAGTCTTAATAAATCTGCCCAATTGTTCTTATGGTACATGGCGTCTTCTTACCTTGTCATCTGGAGTGGGAGAATACATTTTCTCTTCTAAGGGGTGCTTCGAGAAGTCATAAGGGTAACTGACAACTAAGTCTCCTCCATGAAGACTACCGGACAAAACAAATGGGATATTTCTCATCCATTTCATGACTGCTTTTGTCTCTGGAGCTACCTACAAGAGATGGAGAGGAAGACAGAGGGTGTGTAAAATGTCTCAATGGGGTGACTGATGACATAGCAGCAATGTCTATAATGCTGTAGGCATATGATGTAGGAAATGCCTCCAACAAATAGATATACTCACCTGTCCTCACCTCCCTGGGCATCCTCACAGCGTCTAGCGCTCCCTTGGCTTCCTCTTCCAGCCTCCTGCTTGATGTCACTTACCCTGGGGCCACCGCTGAGGCCTGTGATGAGGCCTCAGCAGTCACATGCCTGATGCATCATGGCGTCAGCGTGACCCCTGAGGCCCAATCACAGGCCTCAGTGGTGACCCCAGAATGTGTGACGTCACCCAAGAGGCCAGAAGAAGCCAGAAGATGACCCTGAGGGAGAGCCAGATATCACAAAGATGCCCAGGAGAGGTGAGTATATTTGTTATATTTCTGCACCTATCCTGGACCTCAACCACCTAATTTAGCCCAAACTTTGGTCAAGGACTCCAATTTCTTATGAAACCAGTTCAATACAATTTCATAAAATGCATACAAAACCCTTGAAAAACTGCAACTCACAACACACATGGCCAAGAGGGAAGGTAAGGAAGGACACATCTGTAAGATGAGACAAGCCCTTTAAAGGAGTTGCGTAAACAGCGTGGTTATATCATAATGAAACTGAGTCGGTGGTCCTCCTATTTTTCCTACCAGATTCTGTCCCAGAATTGTTACTTCAGGGGTAATATAAGTATGTACTTAAAGGGACATGTCAGAATTGATGTCAGGAGCTCCCATTTAAGAAAATCTATCAGGCAGGGGCATAATAACTGGCCTGGAGGGGTAGGGGGCTCACGGTCAGCTGTAGATGTCTGGGGGCCCACAGCATCATGATAGTGGTCAGGAAAGCCTGATAACCTGACTTGTAAAGACAATCCACTATCGACTCTCATTTCTGCGGCCTGTAGAGGTTATTGTACTGAACTTTCCAGGCAGCAGAGATGAGCGCCGATCTCTGCCGGTAATATATTGTCTTTGCAAGAGAGACAGCGGTTGGATTACCAAGTTTTCCCCGACCCAGGGACCCCTGAAGATGTTGTTTGAAAGAGCCACAAGACTTGTATGAGTGCCGTGACCCCTTCACCATTTACATTGCATGCCATCTGTTTTATAGCGGCCGTGCAATGTAATTACAACCTCATCCTATAGAATTGAACAGGATGTAATTACATTGCATGGACACTATAAAACAGATGGCATGCAATGTAAATGGTGAAGGGGTCACGGCACTCACACAAACATTGCAGCCCTTTCAAACAGCTGATCAGCAGGGACCCCAGGTGTTGGACCCCGCACTAACATCTTATTGATAACCTATCTTGAGGACAGGCCCATCAATTTTAGATCAGAAGGGGTCCGACTGTCAGGACCCCCACAGATCAGTTGTTTCCCAGAGCGCACAGCTCCCAGCATTGCTTACATGCCGGGCACTGCCCTGTTCACTCAACATATTCTTGATAACAGCGGGTACTATAGCTGTAACCCTTTCAAGGCTATGCGACACTGCTGCAACACCCATAACTAACGCTTTCGAGAACACCTCATAGGGATCGGCTAGGGGCCCACAGGATATTAGTTACACCACTGCTACCAGGTTATGCAATAACAAATCCCCAGGCTTCAGTATCTCCTCATAATGACCGTCATGACATTCAGGAGACTGGGAAAGCTGAATGACCACAGAATGACATAAAATATCCAGGTACGTCTTTGTTTTTTTTTGTTTTTTTTACTATATATCTGAGTGTAGTAACCTTTCTTTCTCAAATATCACCATTTGTCTGGACATCAACTAATATCAGTAGGACCGGAAACCCAAGCTATATCTTTTAGCAATGCACACCAGCTGTGAATAATGACCCTATCATATCCAAATCTACTGCATGATGTAGACTGGGAAGCAAGAAACACATTGCACATGAAAAGGGCGACATCTGCTGAGCACAAGAGACATTCAGTTTCATAGAACAATTGTGACATCTTGTGGACAAATTGCATAATGCACTGGTTACAAATTGCAATAGACTGCGTCAAACTTTCCTGCTTATCTGCATGTGTAATGATGTGAATAATATTTATTAACTCAATATCACAGGTTTCTTTATTGATCACTGACTTACTAGACTCTCAGAGGTTTTTTTCTTCTGATATGGTGAAGGAATTGCCAGTAAATATCCTCACTGTCTGCTCATGTCTTAGATGACTGTATGCTATGTCATGCCTCCGAGTCTCCAGTAAGGGCGTATTTACACTCGCCAGTTATTGTTATGATCCACTTGTGTGTCAATCATTGTAACTAATTGTTAACAATGGAGATGGACAATAAAATTATTATTTTTCAATATATTAGTTTTGTTCAATACGTCTGGACTGTGCTCCTCAAGACAGCACCATTGTAAGACTAAACACTACCAGCATACCGTGACTGGATAACACCACCATACTGCATCTGGATATCACCCTCTTACCACACTGGACAACAACACTTTCCTGTAACTCGGGCAACCGCCATACCAGAAATGGATAATACCATCATACTATAACTGGATAACACCGCTATACTATGACTGGATAACACGCCCTTAACCTAACTGGATAACAGCACCATACTGTGTCTGGATAACACCACCATACTGTGTCTGGATAACACCACCATTCTAGGACTAGATAACATCCACCTAAACAAACTTAATAAGAGCAACATAGTGTAACTGGATAACACCACCATACCATGCCTGGATAACTCCACCATACTGCGTCTGGATAACACCACCATTCTAGGACTAGATAACATTCACATAAACAAACGTAATAAGAGTAACATAGTGTGACGGGATAACACCACCATACTGTGTCTGGATAACACCACCATACTGTGTCTGGACAACACCCCTTCCCATAACTGGGGACCATCGCCATACCAGTATTGGATAATAACAACATACTCTAACTGGATAACACTGCTGTACAGTGACTGGATAACACCCCCTTAACTTAACTAGATAATACCACCATACCATGTCTGGATAACACCACCATACCAGGCCTAGACAATGCCACCATGCCATAACTGGATAACATCCACATAAACAAACTTAATAAGGGCACCATACTGTGACTGGATAACACCACCATACCATGACTGGATAACACCACCATACTGTGTCTGGATAACACCCTCTTACCATAACTGGACAACACCCCTTCCCATAACCGGGGACCACCACCATACCAGGATTGGATAATAACAATATACAGTGGGTACGGAAAGTATTCAGACCCCTTTAAATTTTTCACTCTTTGTTTCATTGCAGCCATTTGCTAAAAGCAAAAAACTTCATTTTATTTCTCATTAATGTACGCTCAGCACCCCATCTTGACAGAAAAAAAAACAGAAATGTAGATATTTTTGCAAATTTATCAAAAAAGAAAAACTGAAATATCACATGGTCATAAGTATTCAGACCCTTTGCTGTGACACTCATATTTAACTCACACGCTGTCCATTTCCTTCTGATCCTCCTTGAGATGGTTCTACTCCTTCATTGGAGTCCAGCTGTGTTTAATTAAACTGATTGGACTTGATTAGGAAAGGCGCACACCTGTCTATATAAGACCTCACAGCTCACAGTGCATGTCAGAGCAAATGAGAATCATGAGGTCAAAGGAACTGCCCAAGGAGCTCAGAGACAGAATTGTGGCAAGTCACAGATCTGGCCAAGGTTACAAAAGAATTTCTGCAGCACTCAAGGTTCCTAAGAGCACAGTGGCCTCCATAATCCTTAAATGGAAGAAGTTTGGGACGACCAGTACTCTTCCTAGACCTGGCTGTCCAGCCAAACTGAGCAATCGTGGGAGAAGAGCCTTGGTGAGAGAGGTAAAGAAGAACCCAAAGATCACTGTGGCTGAGCTCCAGAGATGCAGTAGGGAGATGGGAGAAAGTTCCACAAAGTCAACTATCACTGCAGCCCTCCACCAGTCGGGGCTTTATGGCAGAGTGGCCCGAAGGAAGCCTCTCCTCAGTGCAAGGCATATGAAAGCCCGCATAGAGTTTGCCAAAAAACACATGAAGGACTCCCAGACTATGAGAAATAAGATTCTCTGGTCTGATGAGATGAAGATTGAACTTGTTGGCGTTAATTCTAAGCGGTATGTGTGGAGAAAACCAGGCATTGCTCATCACCTGCCCAATACAATCCCAACAGTGAAACATGGTGGTGGCAGCATCATGCTATGGGGGACAGGACGACTGGTTGTAATAGAAGGAAAGATGAATGCGGCCAAGTACAGAGATATCCTGGAAGAAAACCTCTTCCAGAGTGCTCTGGATCTCAGACTGGGCCGAAGGTTCACCTTCCAACAAGACAATGACCCTAAGCACACAGCTAAAATAACAAAGGAGCGGCTTCAGAACAACTCTGTGACCATTCCTGACTGGCCCAGCCAGAGCCCTGACCTCAGCCCAATTGAGCATCTCTGGAGAGACCTGAAAATGGCTCCACCAACGTTCACCATCCAACCTGACGGAACTGGAGAGGATCTGCAAGGAAGAATGGCCGAGGATCCCCAAATCCACATGTGAAAAACTTGTTGCATCATTCCCAAGAAGACTCCTGGCTGTACTAGCTCAAAAGGAAGGGGCTTCTACTCAATACTGAGCAAAGGGTCTGAATACTTATGGCCATGTGATATTTCAGTTTTTCTTTTTTAATAAATTTGCAAAAAATATCTACATTTCTGGTTTTTTTCTGTCAAGATGGGGTGCTGAGTGTACATTAATGAGAAATAAAATGAAGTTTTTTGCTTTTAGCAAATGGCTGCAATGAAACAAAGAGTGAAAAATGTAAAGGGGTCTGAATACTTTCCATACCCACTGTACCGTAAATGAATAACACCAATAAACCATGACTGGATGACACCACCATACTGTGTCTGGATAACACCACCATACCAGGACTGGACAATGCCATGCCACCATACCGTGACTGAATAACATCCACTTAAACATACTTAAGAAGAACACCATACTGTCACTGGATAACACCACCATTCCCTAACTAGATAAGACCACCATGCCATGACTAAAAAACACCACCATATGGTGGCCATGCCATGACGGATAACACCACCATAGATGCCTGATACCATGACTAGATGACTGAGCGACACCACTGGATAACACCACCAATACAGAAATCTGTGATTGACCCAGCATATCCTCACCTTCCTTACACACCCCCTGTTTCACAGACACCATGCTTTGTACAACCACCTTATAAAGGGAGACTGAACTGTATCTATAAACGAGTGTGCTGACTGTTTCCAGTAAAAGCCCACAGCACTGGAACTAGATTTTGCATATACAGATATAACAAAGGTTAACATGACTCATAACACGTTAACAACACTGTGGTACAGAGTGTTAACTTGTCTGTTTCAATGGGTCTTCAATAGCGTTTGTTGTCTTCTAAGGCAGGATATCACAACACAAAGTTATCATAGTACAGAAAGTCAAGTCAAGCAGTGCTACATCTGTATGTAGAGTAAGGCCGTATTCACACAAATGGGTCTATTCACATGTACCATTTATCATAAACCTCAAAAAATCTGACATGCTCTACCTTAGTCTATCAAAACAGACATAGATGGAGCTGTGTGAATAGACCCATACACATTTATGACATTAGGACCGTGAATAAACGGCACTGTTGTGAGAATAAGGCCTATAAGTGAGTTAACTCTTCCAATGGGTTTTTAATGGCTTTTGTTCTCTTCTGTGGTAACATACTGTATAAAGTTACCATGTTGCACAAAGTCAAGTTAAACCCGGCTACATCTTTAGATATATAGACAAATATGAGATAGATAGATAGATAGATAGATAGATAGATAGATAGATAGCTGGGAAAGAAGACAAGAAAAGAGCGCCACCTTTGTCAATAGACTGTGTCAGGTATTGCTGCTGAGAGCCATTCACTTGGAACAGACTGCCGTTGCAGTACCAGACACAGACCAATGACAAAAGTGGTGCACTTTCTGGAAGGACCCTTTTTTGTACTCATATACAACCTCTTTAAGCACAGATAGGATTTCCTACAGCTTGGTAACCCAGGATATTGCTATTATTAGCTAGAATCTAAGTAATGCCTTCAGGATGACTCCAATATTGTGCATACCCTTAAGGAAAAATACAGATGACAGTTCGGGCGCAGTAATTGTTTCCGTCTCTGTGAATAATCTCCATAATTGTCTTTAATGATGACTTAGATGGTTCTCATACCTGGCCCTGGATTATCACGGCTGAATCTCATTACACACAAAAGTGAATTTATTACGAGTTCCCTATAATTTGTGATGAGCTTACATAAGATCACAAAAATAAGTATCGACCATTACGTGAATCAGACATTTTCAGTTTAGTGTTTTCATTTTTTACTCCCTGCATTCCAAAAACCAAAACTTTCTCATGTTTCCGGTTACGTGCATGACAGTCAAAATGTTACCATTTATTATTCTGTAAAATGTACTGGGAAGGGGGGAAAATTCTGAATGAATTGAAAAAAAAAAATGCAGTACCGCCATTTTCTTACGGGTTTTGTTTTTATGGTTTCCACTGTACAGTAAACATGCTATGTTAGCTTTATTCTCTGGGTCAGTACGGTCACGGTGATACCACATTTATATAACTTTACAACTTTACATGTTTTTATAACTTTACAAAAATTCAAAATTTTGAAAAAAAAAAAATTCTTTGAATCACCATATTCTGACACCTGTAACTTTTTTATATTTCAATGTTTCAGTTTTTTTTTTTTTTTTTGCGGAACAATATGTAGTTTTTATTAATAACATGTTGGGCAATGTATGATGTTTTGATCACTTTATTCCATTTTTTTTAGGAGGCAAAAAAACACCAAATCGGCCAATTTGAGTTTCTTTTCCTGCTACGGCGTTTACCATATGGGTTAAATGTTTTTCTATTTTAATTGTTTGGACATTTTCAGACTTAGGGATGTCTAATGTGTTTATGTTTAAACTTTTAAGGCTTTTTTTTAATTTTTATTATATTTTTTAAAACTTTTTTTTTTTTTTGAGCCCCCCCCCCCCCAGGGGGGATACACAACTTTATCTTCCATTACAAAGGTAAACAAACATGACGGAAAATAGCTTGTTTACATTAGTGTCAATGGGAACGGACACAGAATCAGTCTGTGACCGTTCTCTGCAACAGGTTAATGTCCGTTGCTGTCATCCTATGATGGAAGACAGTAATGGACATTAACAATGGTAGTGTGATCTCCCCTTAGTTCACATTTGTGCCACAGTCTCCAAACCGCCAGTATGAAAACGGCAGACACCCAGTGGACCCAATTATAGTCAATGGGGTCAGTCGGTGTCCGTGAATAAACTCTGTTTAAGCGGTCCAGCTCTCTATCCTCCAGGTTTCCCAGTGGACCTGAATGAGGGAGAGCTCAGCACAGATGTGAACCTAGCCTTAGCCTTCCTTCTTCACTTCCTGCCTGTTTGCATACATTGGTATAAAGAGAAGGTATAACTTCCAATGTTTATGCACCTGTCTTTGCTTATCACTTGCGGTTAGCATTGATCACTAACAGCACTGCCCCTCTCTCTTCCTAGCACATCCCCACCAGCTACTTAGTAAGTAGATAGAAGAAAGCACCAGCAAGGTAAGGGCACTAGGGCTATTACTGATAGGCAGGGACAGCTGAATAATTACATGTAAAAAGTACTTTAGTATGATGTAAATAGGGAGATGAGATGTAGGCTGGGAAGTCTGCCTTTGTATGTAATAAAATCTGTATTCAGCATCTACAGTACACGCTGAATACAGACTCTCCTTGCTAGAGCTCAGTTGGAGCATTTTAAGAAGAGACTATACATAACTTTTTTTTTAATAAAAGCAGTGACAATTATTTAATAAGGTATAGTAAGATATGTTTAAAATTTAGTCTCCTACACTTTTATTTTAAAAAATAAAATTAAAATTACTATTTATTATTATTATTATTATTATTATTATTATTATTATTATTAGCACTATTATTATTATTATTATTATTAATGCAAAAAAATTAAATGACAATTACTCTTTAATGATACATCCTTTTTATTTGTTTTTCCATTGATACATTCCCAAAGCCTTAAAGGGGTTATCCAGTTTTTAAAAAAATATGGGCCAAATAACAGGATGCATCACTACAAATCACTTCCTAATTTATATCCAGTTTAAATTTGCAACCGTTCATCTGAATTATTTTCAAGGTCAATGATCTCAGTGATGTTTCATTTGCAAGCTCACTACCCCTCCCTGTGAGCAGTTAAGCCTGCAAATGAAACATCACAGCAGTATGTGACCTCGGATTTGGGAGTGATTTATTACCTCGGATTTCGTTGCAGGAGAGAGTGGAGAAGGGAGGGGGGCATAGAGAGTAAGAGCAGGAAGATAAATTATGGGAAATGTAGTTTGTCCACAGAGTCACTGTATGTAAATAACAGTGATACAAGGAGCAGCAAGTAAAATAAAGCCAAGCAACGGCTGCACAAGGGAACAGTGAGGATTTAGCACTGGTGTGGATGTATTTGAATAATTTTTGGAAGCGGGATAACCCCTTTAACTTTTTAACTTATAGTTGCTATTATGGGATGCTGGTTCTCATTGAAGAGATCAAGCTGTTGCATGGAGTCTTATAGGCAATGAGTCATGGGAAAAAGTATGCCAAGTAGCTCGCCTCCAGAAGGAAGAAAACTCTCTTTAGAGAAAACATTTCCTTCCATCTGGAGTAGAAATAAGTTGCATAATTTTATGTAGAAGTTAAGCTATAATAAGCTATAATTAAAAGCTATGCAAAAAGTGTTACCCAGGGAAATGAAGTTGTGGTCATGAAACCTCCAAGGAGAAAATTATAAAATGGTCCTTTCATTTCCATTCAAATGTGAGACTGTCTTATAACATCTTTCTTCTATGCTAATATGATCACTGGAAGTTACAGGCCAAAGCCTGAGCCTGCACTACTCAGAGATTCACATCATTCTGTATTCCCTACTGATTTCCATCAGGTAAAGTGTTGCCATGAAGACCTTGTGCGGATCCAAATACAACATTATCTACCTGTCTTATACAGAAGGTTATACATGTATATGTTGGGACCATTGCACCTGACCAAAACGGGCACCGTATGTTGTATCCGGAGAATCCCTTTTTTAGGCCTTCGGGTCTGTAACTTCAAATAACTATATCTCGACATAGAAGAAAACTGTTGAAAAAGCTTTCAATCTACAACAAAGAGCCCAAACACAGCTGAAGTTTCATGTGTAAAATCCACATAATAAAACCTTTGACAACCTCTATGGGAACTGCTTTGGGGTGCCTAAATGGGTTATCACTTCCCATTCTCAGAATTAAAATAAATGGAGATCCTCTGGTACCAGCAGAAGGGTTATCCTGACCAGGTGATGTTTATAGGGACCCTACTTGGGATCACATAATAGCTTTCATTGACCAAAAATAGGACATTAAAGGGAGTCTATCATTGAGATTTTCAATTTTTACCTAAGGCTATATTCATGTAGCCTTTAGAAAGGCTATTGTAGGCATACCTTTTATTTCCTGACTCTTGCCAGAATTTTTCAGAAAAAGCCTTTTTCTTGTAATGTAAATTAGCTTCCACGGAGCACAGGGGGCGTTCCCCCTGTGCGCCGAGCAACCCTTGTGTCATCGCTCTCTCCCTGCATTGCCGCCCCCTTCTTCCTTCTTGTTGACACCTTCTCCACCTCTTTTTTGCTTCTTCCTCCTGACAGCTCGAAAATGCGCGAGATTTCGTTCACGCTAACGGTAGAAAGAAGCTTCTTCCTCCTGTCAGTTTGAACAAAATTTCGCGCATGCGCGAGATTTTGTTCACGGCGATGGGAGAAAAAAAGCAAAGAGACGGAGGATGCGTTAACAAGAAGGAAGAAGGGGGCGGCGATGCAGGGAGAGGGTGATGACACAGCGGGTGCTTGGACAACAGGGTGAACGCCCCCTGTGCTCCGTGGAGGCTAATTTACATAACAAGGAAAAGGCTTTTTCTGCAAAAAACCCAGCAAGAGTCAGGAAATAAAAATTATGCCTACAATAGCCTTTCTAAAGGCTACTTGAAAATAGCCTTACCTAAAAAATTTACTCAATGATAGACTCCCTTTAATAATCATTTTGGGCAGGTTTGTGTATAAACTGCGCCAGATTTATCAATGTGTCTAATGCTGTTTGATAAATCTGGAATATTGTAAGACTAGTCTAACTTCTATTATTGCCTTAAGCTAAATTCTTGTTTTTTTTTGGTGCATTTTTTGGCCCAAGGACCAACTTAGGTCACGTCCCTGTCATGATAGGCCATGCCCCTTTTTCACACAAGTTGGTAAAGTGTCTAAAACACTTGATAAATGTAGCACACCCCCTGCCGGAAAAACCACGGTGGAAACACAGTGCGGTTTTTCTGGCAGCATTTTTCACAGAGGAAAACTCTGTGGACTTTCTGCTTCCATTATACCTATAGGGAAATCGCCAGCATTTCCGTAGGTATAATTGACATGCTGTGATTTCCAAAACCGCAACGCTTTTGAAAATCGCAGCATTTCCACTGTGGGTATTTTTCTGCAATGTGTGGATGGGATTCTCCAGACTGTAAAACACTGCAGTTTTTGCCAGGTTTTTTGCCCCAGCCTTAGACACTTTTTTGGTGCAAATTACACCAGTATTCTGGCACATTGTTAAATTTCCCCTATTGGTTTAATTTTTTTAGTACTCTTTATTGTATAAAATAATCCACAATTCAATATTAAAATTGTAATGCCAGATTATATTAAATCTTCACAAAAAATAAACTCTACTGTCCTATATATACAATATACATTTTATACAAAATAAATAAGTATAAAAATATAAATACAAAATGATAAAATATAGCATAAGAATATGAAATCATCAAAAATCAACTAAAGAGTATAAAAGTAGCAAAATATTGTAGAACTGAATATATAACAGCATCTATATTAAGAATACAATATAATATAAGAATCTGTATGAAATCAAAATTCTTCATACCTTACCCCACCAATACGACTCAGGGATTGGCATATGATCGACTCGTGCGGAGCGTACTTTAAAAATTTTATGAAACTCTGATGTCAAATCTGGGAAATTTCTATTAAGATCAATATTCTGAGCTGTCATTCGCCCATTTGTCCATCCATTGTAGCCAGCACCCTGTCAAATTAAAGCATAAATTTATGAGAAATATCATATAAATCATAATTCTATAAAAAAAAAAAAATTGCTGGGATTTCACAAAAAGTTTTCATGGAATTGAAAGCAAAATGGAGAGGATTTCGTATTCAGTCTGCCTTAAAGGGATCTTTCACCACATCCACCAACTCTAACTCTTTGCTTTCTTTAATACGCGCCGCCCCATTGATTTCAGCACAGTCAGAATTTTATCTGTTTCCGCCACCATTACGAGAAATAGTTTCTGGTAGTTTCAGTACCCAATATGCTATTTAGGCTCGTATTGTCAGGGTTGTCAGGAATGGGGGGGCTAGAGAAAAAAATTCTAACTGCGCCAGAATCGGTGGATTTGCGCCTATTGAAGGATGCAAAGAGTTGGAGTTGGTGGAGGTGCTCGAAAGGTCCCCGTTAAAGATGTATTAAAGGAGTTTCCCAAAAGATACATTTATTTGCTGTCCACGGACTATGGATACGTGTCTGATCGCTAGGTGTCTCTAACGATTACGAGAAATGTGCCCATAAGTTCCCTGGAGAAACCCATAGGAAGGGAGCTTGGCCAGCACTCCACTTATTTCCATGGGACTACAAGGACGACTACCTCTGACAGCCCCATAGAAGGAAATCAAGCATTGATCAAGCATGCAGCTCACTGTAGCACTTCAGACACACGAGCTCCAGTTCTCGGCGTCCCAGCAGTCAGATCGCTAGCATTCAGACATTCATCCCCTATGTTGTGGAAAGGGGATAATGTCTTAAATGGAAAAGCCCTTGAAGATATTAATCACAGTGCACAAATAGGAAACTATTCAGATTACAAAATGGAATCCAGAATTTAAAGGAATCTTAAATTTTACCTCCTCTGATGCCAAATCATAGCCATCTGGGTTCATGGAAGGCAAAAGGTGAATCCTGGTGGTGTTGATCATTTCCTGGATCCTGGGATTTCCAAGAAGATATTCTGAGCACAGATACTGTGCCAGATAAATCAGTAGTTCTCTACCAACCACTTCATTGCCGTGCATGTTGCCAATGTATCTAAATTCTGCCTCAACTGTAAAAGAAATTGCCAAACTATTAGTTTTTTTCAACATATTTTACATCACAATACATGTAGTGAAAACTGAGGCAACCACTGAAAATTTCAGTAAGTCTTCCAAGAAGATGGATAATATATAGATGTGACTAGTATGGCTCATTCAAAGTGAATAAAAATGACTTCTATATACAAAATAGTATAGAAGTATTTGTTGTAATATGCTGTTAACATAGTGTGGAGAGCACTGGCTACATCTATACATAGGCTAGGTCCTTCTCTACTCAATTCCCTCTCCTATTTTTCACAAACCTGTGTTTGTCTGTAAGGCAACTATCTGCAGCAACAGCTCTCCCCCACTACACTGTGTGCAACCGGAGACCAGCAATGCTAAACCTCAACTTCTAGTTTAAAATGAAAGCGATCAGGAGAATTTAAAACTTGCGTATTCTGCAAAAATTCTGCCTGCTCAGAAATAGAAGGGAGGAGACAAGCAATGTGATCTATAGTCATTACAATTAATGAATAGAATGAAATTGAAAGTATTCATGTCCTTCAAGACAGTATTTAGTTCCTTGTTCCTACAGTTATGGCCTTCAGTCCAAGGCCAGCATTACCTTAGATGATGCTCTGTGTTTGTGTTCCCTCAATATGGTGTACTGACATATAATATACAACTGGTCCATGACAAGAAAGGTTTGCTACAAATTTTTCAAAAATCTCAGGTTTGGCCAAACCCAAGATTGTGGGGTTTCACCACCCACAAATCATTATTATGCTCTGGGGTCAAAGTATACTCAGAGTATAATGAGCAGAAGCCCGGGGGAGATATGGAAAAATAATAAATGGCCATATTCACCTTCTCGTACCTCTCCTGGCCTCCCTCGTGGCATGACATTGACTCACCCTACTGACATCACCCAGGAGGTGAGAAGAGTCCAAGAGAGAACACCAGACCCAGCGAGGCAGCTCAGGAGAGGTGATAGAAGGTGAGTATGACTATTATTTTTCTGCATCTCCCCCAGGCCTCCCATTATTATACTCTGGGACCTGATTAGGACCGAAAAAAAGTTGGTCATAAGTAGAGATGATCGAATTTCTCAAAAGTCCGATTCGGCAGTTCGATTCAAAGTTCCAAAAAAATTTGCTTTGATCCAAATTACTTTGCGGTGAATAAACAGCTATTTCCGGGCTACAGAGAGCCGGGGTGGGCGGCAAAATGGCGGAAGCCCTTGGATGCTGCGGTCATGTCTCTCTCTCTCTCTCTCTTTAGCACGGACAAGTTTTATTCATGTGGAAGGATCTACTAACAAGCAAAGACACGCCTACCCAATCACATCACTAGAGAATATCTTGTGACCGTCTGATGTCACAAAGGTCCTTACTAAATATTCGTTACCACAAAGCATCAGGAAATCCGGAATTGTGGAGATTCGAAGATTTCCTGAAATTCGGATCGAATTCCACTTCTGCAGAATCGATTCGCTCATCTCTAGTCATAAGCGAAACTGACAGGAGAACCCTGTCAATACTTCACATCTCTATAAATAACAATATCAACTATGCAAATTTTTAAATTATTCATATTTGCAAAAATGTTTAACTTTTAACTGTCTACAAATTTGAATATTTGGTTATGTTTATGGGAATACCCCTTTAGGCTGAGGCCCCACATTGCGGAAAAGCAGCTTTCTTTGTTGCAGATTTTGCTGAAGTTTTTTGAGCCAAAGCCAGGAGTTGATTGAGCAGAAGGTAGAAATATAAGAAGCTTCCTATATATTCCCCATTCCTTCTGTGGTCATTCTTGGCTTTGGCTCAAAAAACCGCAGTAAAATCTGCAACAAAAAAAGTCGCATTTCCGCAAAGTGGGGCCTGTTTTTTTGTTTAAGGATAGGTCATCCATATTATACCTTTTTAACCTTTCTTCTTTCCAATTACACAAAAACTGACTTGAAGTCTAGACTTCCTACATAGAATAAAAGTATATAAGTTTAAATGTATGCAGATCATGTCAGTACTCACGTAATTCATGCTGTCCTGGATTGCTGGAAAATTCTATAACAAGAAGTTCTTTTCCCTCAAAGCTCCTTCCAATGCTGTACGTCTTGGCTATGTTGGAACACTTGGCTGCTGTCTTTTTTAGTATAGCGACCATCTGATTGTAGCTGTGATGATTGAAGTTTATGAAGGTAGATGGCGCTTGAGTGAGGTCTTCAGGGGTGACCTCCACATTAACTGTAAAGCAAAATCGTCAAGAAACATTAATCTGCAAATGTCATCTTTTCTCATTAGTCACCTTGGAATTTTGGCCTTCATAGCCCTTTAGTGGTCAACACAACAGAGATGCTTTTTATGTATTAATTTCATATAAGAAAGCAACTGTGCTTGTTTGCAACCAATTTTTCATATGCAAAGGACACTATTCTACTGTGTTGTCTAAACAGCTCCTATGCAAACCTATGTGTCTCCATAGTTACAGATCACAAACAAACCCAGACTACGAGCAAACCCTGTGGCTTCTTAAGTTATGAATTATTTCACTTTCTAGCCACCTTTTATACTGTAAACTGAGTGAAGTAGCACATGACTGCTCGGGAGATAAGGGTTAGCTTGTAGTCTGTAATACATAAAGGGGTTGGACAAAATAGCTAGTTCCTGACACACCTCAATTCACCGAAGCCATGTTTTTAGTCAGTCACATAGCTCATATGACTGTCGATTAACTTTATTACTTATGCTGTTCTAAAAATCTGTTTCTTTGTTTCAAGCGTGTAATATGTCAGACCTGTCAGAGTTCCTCCGGAAAATAATAATTGGTACATGCATGGTAGGGGCGTTCTGGTTCTGAAATCTAATGATTTTGCGATCACAGCTCAGTATGCAGTGACCAACAAAACATCAACAGATAGAAAAAACTGTGGTCGAAAGTCAAAGCTTGACTTTGGTCTGGCTATTGCAGTACTGCCATGGCTACCATCTTTGTGTAGTGCATGGATGATAAAGGTATCCCGTCTAACTGGCCCTACAATAGCATATAAGTGGGTTACAGAAGAATTTGGTCAATCTTACGCTCAATCTACATTCTAATTGGTGGTGCCCAACCACTGATATGTCCACCATTCAAAAGAATATGGGTGCACTCCATTCAATTCTCTGGGAGACATCCAAGCACTAGACTTAACCTCTCTTCAGTAGTCTGATAGAGATGAACAGAGCTCCTTGTCAACTGGGTGCTTGGAACCCCTGTTCTCATAATCAATGGGGGTGTCACCAGCTCAATCCCCACCAATAAGACACTTATCCCTTTCCTTGTGGATAAGTGTAATTACTGGTACAATTCCTTAAAGATTACTGAGATAAAATATTATAAAATATTGTGTGCCAAATAAAGGAGATATTTTTGGACTTATTAATAAAGTGCACAAAACAGCCTAAATGATGTTCTAGTGCGTAAAGCTGCCATACACTGTGCACACAATGTAAAGGTGAATGTGCTCTATAAATGTCTCTTTCACTCAGCTCTAGGACCATGCAGGACTTATATAGGGAAGTACTGACATGTACTATATAAAGCACTTTGGTTGTGATAGAAAGCTCCTATTAAGCTTTTGTATCAGACTTAACCTGTGTTCCTTCTCTTATCTCCTGCATTTTCTGCTTACTCGACCCCTTCACTTCTCTATAGACTTCTATGAGTCACTTGAGTCAGGTGACCTACATTTCGTCTCAATACAGATTTAGAAATTATTTTGAGAGTGAAGGTCAGTTTTAGCAGATTGAGCATGAGATGAGCAGAAAAAGGCATTTCCCTCTGGTAAGATATATCACAACGTATCTTATTATCGCCTGTACTGTTCATTCATGCAAAGTTTATTGACAGAGTCCATTTAATATTCAGACCTTCAAATTCCCTACATAGAGTAAAATTATTAAATTCTAGTTTTTCAGCTAACACTAGAGGGCGCTTAAAGGCTTACTGCATACTGTACAAATATAGAACTTACTATTGCCCCAGAACGCAGGAAGTTTCACCTACTGGTTAAGAAATGCATCAATATAGAATTTTTAGTCTATGTAGAATAAAATAACAATATGTGGCTTTTAAGGAGAACATTCACTTTAAGGGCAACTTTTTAGGTTAAATAACATTAGGGCACAATACCAAAGGTTCCACAATATAAACTGGTAAGGTCTAGACAGCGGTGCATACAAGTGCCAACAGAAAGGGTGTGATTGAATATTTTACAGAAATGTTTCTGTCTGAAACTATCCAGGAAAAATGTTAGAAAGTGGAAATGCCAGGCAAAAGGAGAAATCCCTTTTTATTGCACCTCATTTGAAGATTTTCACACTCAGTTTTTGCTACCATTCTTCTTAGACCTTATAAAAAATCTGTATTTTTTCTTAGAGCATACCAGCGACATATAGACAGTCATCACACATATCAGTCATTGTTTCCCTATCGAGGTATTGGTATTGACAGCAAAGAGCAAGAATCAAACATGTCAACTCGTTCAGAACATTCCGAAGGTTTCCAGAATAAAGGGGTTGTATGGAATTAAAAAGTTACAAGCAGTCAGGAGGGGAGGATATAAAATAAAAATGCATTTATACTTACCTGTATCATCCCTTCCCCAATACAGAGAGCCATGTTTGACTGCAGCGGTCCTGTTGTTGTGATGTCACAGCTACAGCCCCTCTGTATACAGAGCAGCCGGCCCAGCACAGAAATAGAGGTAAGCATAAATGCATTTTTATTTTATAGCCCTCCCCTCCTGACTATGTGTAAGTTTCTCATTTCGGACAACCCTTTTAAAGGGAGTCTGTCAGTCATAAATTCCTTATAAACCTTACCACAGTAGATCGTAGAAGTGATTCTGCAGTCTCTAAATAGGTCTCTGTTATTCATTTTCATGTAAATTGTCATTTTACTATATGTAAAGAGGGGAGTGCTTTAGGGGCTTGTCTTAGCTTACCCGGGCTTTAGTCTCAGCTCAAGGTTCCCTGATAACGCACTTTCCCCTTATTTGTATATGAATAAAATGCAATTTACATGAAAATGGGGCTCTAAAGCTGAATAACTGAGACATATTTGGAAACTGTAGAATCACCTTTACAAGGTACTGGGTAAACTTAGGTTTATAACCAGTTTGCTGCTGACAGACTCCCTTTAAGGCGAGACTTGCCATACTACTGAAAGAGTTGACAGATCTCCCAAATCCTCCTGGAAAGCAGCGCTCTGTGAACATTTAGGCCGGGCCCCATGTGGCGTAAACAGTCCCTAGCGAATGCAGAAAAATACGCGCAGCAGACATGCAGCATGTCAATTATACCTACAGAAACGCTGATGGTTTCCCTATAGCAGGGGTAGGAAACCTTCAGCACTCCGGCTGTTGTAAAACTACAACTCCCAGCATGCACACTTGCTCTGCTGTTCTTGGAACTCCCATGGAAGTGAATGGAGCATGTTGGGAGTTTCACAGCAGCTGGAGTGCCGAAGGTTGCTGATCCCTGCGCCCTATAAATGTAATGGAAGGAGAAAGTCCGCAGAGGAAACCTCTGTAGACTTTCTGTGAAAAACCATGATGCGTTTCCGCCGTGGTTTTTCCCGCAGCGCTTAGCCTTATTGTCATTTAACTCAGCAACAACATCCAAATGTACTTTAACCACTTCAGTACCAGGCTATTTTTTCTGGTTCAGGACCGGACACATCTTCAGATTTTTTTCGTACATGAGGTTTTGAGGACTATAATATTTTTTCTTCTTATGGGCTATTCAAATAATTTTTGCATCTTTTTTCGGTGACACATTAAGTATTATTTTTATGTTTTTTTTTTATTTTTGCATGTTCTTCTTTATTTCCGAGAAAATTCACATTTTCCATATTAAAAAATTTTTAAAATAGTTTTCCCTCTCCCTCATGGTAATTTTTATGAATATGACACAAATTTGAGTCACCAGGAGCGGGACTAGAACGTGGGCACGGTAGTGGCATTATTTTTTTTGTCTTTTTATTTATTTTTTTATAAATTGCACCCCCCATATGGTCATAATAGACTCATTGAATGCTGGGTTCACAGCGATGAGGAAGGCATGGACGCTAATAAACTATCCCTGCCTTCTCTATGGGAGGTCCGGCTATAGTAATAGCCGGCACCCAGCTTCTACAGCTATATGATTTTGTGTGGCTGTTTAAATTTGCAAGGACGTATATAAATATATACATCCTTGAAGTGTTAGGTGTGGACCACCCGGACATATATAGGCAATGAGAGGTCCCAGAGTGATTCAGGGCGCTGGCGGTGCAGCTATGTAATAGGGTATAGGACTTGTATAAAGGGGAATATTCTGCAGCCTCTTCAACCAGCTGACCTGTGAGTTTCATAGGTTTCAGACCTCCATCGATCACATATTGATGACCTGTCCTAAAAATAGGTCATCAGTGCATAAATTTTACTATAATATTCTTTAGACATTATTCGATTCTCCCTGTCCTCTAGAATATTTACTAAGCAAAATGCGGCAGAATTCTATCATGTAATTTATCAAGTGTTTTAGACGCTTTTTAGACTCATTTATGACATGTACGGAAGGAGGCGTGGTTTATCTGAAAGTGGGAGTGGTCTAAGTTGTGACACCAAGCTCCAGAAAAATGCATCCAAATTTTGGTACACTTTTTTTCCCAATGTAAGCCATCTAATAGGAGGTGCATAGGTAGACCGGTTAGTATAATAATGGAAGAGATTTATCAAACAGCATCAAACACTGTGATAAATCTGGCGTAGTTTACGACTGTATAGTACAAATGTGCAAACCACTTCGTCAAGAGCCGGATTCAACCTGAATATACCAAATTGTGTGTTTTTTTTTAACAAAATCGAACAATTGGCGATTTGTCTCGGACAAACAAAAATGGCCACCACAACATTAATCCATGCATGCATTCACCTTCCCTCACCTCTTTTGGACCACAGCGGTCACATGGGCATGGGATTAGGCCTCATGATTGGGAGCATGATGCCACCAAAGAGGCCCAAAAGAGTTTTTTTTTTTTTTTGCACCTCCCCTGGGCCTCCATCTATTATACTCTGGGGTCTGAAGAGACCCCAGAGTATAATAATGTCACTTCCTGTGCTATCCAAACTTGTTCGACCTGAAATGAGGAACCTGAGCCACTAAACCCACAACGAATCTCGGAAGGTTTGCCCATCTCTACTGTCTAGTCTGAGTTTGCATTGTCTAAATCTTTGACAGTATTAGTAAATCTGCTCCAATATCTTTTTGGAGTCCATGTGATTTGGAAGTAATTTGCTCATGGTTACAAGAATTGTTGATTTACCTCTTAGCTTTTCTAGTGGATCGTGGCAGCCTTCTTCTTCCCCAACAAAAAATCGATCACAGTCAAAAAAGTAAGGCCACGCCATGTCAATAGCATCAAAGGCGGGCAGACAACTTTTCTTCAAGGCTTCGCAGACCTTCCTGCAAGGTTTCACAATCTTGTTCTTTTCGCATTTTGGAGCAAGAACGGAACATCCAACAAGTCGGAGATCAGGGTTGCATTCTCCTTGAAGCAAGTTGTCAAGAACGCTTAACAGAATGTACTCAGCACTAAATTCTATGTCCCCTCTTGATCGATGGTCTAATAAGTTTGGAAACATTGTTTTGCTGTAGGGTAAATCATCACAATATCCCAGGATATTATCCGTGCAGGTTCCTTGAAAGGTTAAAGAAAGAGACAAAAGCTGGTTAGATGTGATACCCAGATGCAAGGCCGGCATTAGGGGGGGGTAAACTGGGTAATTACCCAGTGCCCTGGTCCCAAAATCGCAATTGTCCAGGGATCCAGTCACCGAAGGGGCCCCCAGGATCTGGAGTCAAGCCCAGCCATATCAATAACAGAAAGGGGTCCAGCTATTTAAAAGGGGGTATAATTGTTATTAAGTGGGCTTATTTATAAAGAGGGCTATTAGTGATAATGGGGACTGTTATTTATAAGGGTAACTATTATTTATGAGAGGACTATTATTAATAAGGGGGACTGTTTATAAGGGAGCAGTATTAATTTTAAAGGGTGACTGTTGCTGATAAGGTGGAACTGTTACAGATAAGGTGGAATATTCCTGCTACAGGGCACTATTTATCATTTATAAGGGAGCTATTACTGATAAAGGTGTAATATTATTTATAAGGAGGCGCTATAATAACTGATGTCTGGGTGCAAAAATCTATTAAGCGGTACAAAGATGGACATCTGAATTGTGTGTGGGAAAATCGGGCTTGTTTTACTTTTTTGTTGGCAGAAAGGAGGCGTTATTATAGGGGCTGTCACTGGAAGACCATGGTGTTGTTTGTATATCAGCATACTCTATAGAGGCTGCACCCTATAAAACTGCTCCATTAATGTAGCTTAATGTACAGGCCTGGATGGAGAAGAAAAGGAAAGAGACAACTATCTTAGAATCAGAGAAGGCATCACCATTGAGTCATTGCATGTAATGGTTATATAATCTGCTGTGACTGTGTCTGAACAATATGGTCACTGTATGGTGGTAATATTGGTGAAAGTGCTTTTGTTATAGTGGTTTGATATAGGATATGCAGGATTCGCAGTTGTCAGATTCTATAGGGGTTATGTTACTATGCAGAAACATATATGTTGCTCACTGTTTTATATTATACAGCTTAGCATGCCTAGCACATATGAAAAGGAGAAGGTATCTATAGATTCTTCAAATAGGGGCACTGGGGATGACCAGCACTTCGGAAGCACAATGAATGACGCTGATATGAAGACCAGAGTGTAATGTATAGATTTGATTGCCATAGTACATGGTGAAGGTTTTAGGAGCACCATGAATGGAACTGTAATTGGGCAAACTGCAGTTAACATTGTTACAGGGGCTGCAGGAAAACCTGAATCAATGACTGACTGGCCACAAGATGTCTCTCTTACTTTACAAAGAAAATGTATGGCCTGAATGCAAAAATTTGGCTTGTGGGCTCATGATTTTAGTCTCCCTATGTCCTCCTCAGGCCTCTTCTAGCGTCTGGCTGATATCACGCTTCCTGGGGTCACCGCTGAGGCCCAATCACAGCCCTCAACCGTGACCCTGAGGTGCGTGACATCAGCCAGAAGCCTGAAGAGGATGCTGAGGGGCCACCGAATGCCCAGGAGTAGTGAGGCACAGTAAATATTAATGTTTGTTATTTTCCATCACCTCTCCTGGGCCTCCACTTATTTTACTCTGGGGTTTTTGTTTTGTGGGTGAACCCCAAATGTTTGTGTTGGGGTGAACCTGAAACTTTTGGAAATTTCAGGTTGAATCCAGTTCTAAACTAATCAGTTTGCCCATCCCTATACAAAGACCTTTCTAATGATGTTTTTACACCAAGGCCTGTGACAAGGGGACGTCCTCTACATCTAGAGAAGAAAAAAATTTCACCAGCATCATAGACGGGGATTCTTTACAGTAAGAGCAGTGAGACTATGGAGATCACTCCTACAGGATGTGGTGATGGCGGATTCATTGTGCAAGTTCTAGGAGGCCCTGGATGACTTTCTTGAACAGAAAAATATTACACGTTATGGGTTTTGCTGATTGCCAGATTTGGAGACAGAAAGGAAATTTTTCCTCTGACATGGGGCAACTGGCATCATCCTCATGGGTTTTTTTTTTTGCCTTCCTCTGGATCAACACTGTAGGGTTATAGGCTGGACTTGATGGACCTGTGTCTTCATCCACACTCATCTACTATATTATGCTAGGTTCACACTAGCATTTGGGTCTCTGTACTTCAGGTCCACATGGGGACCCGGAAGACGGAGACTCTGTCCACTTATAAACGGCCGATTTTATGCGGGGTCTCCTACGGACACTCCGACACTAGTATAAATCCAGGCTTACTATGTTACCATGTAAAGACCTGGCTGTGGGGCAACGGACTGAACTTGTGTGTCTAACAGCACTCAGTCCATTAGATGGTCGCGCACATTGCTATTTAGAGCATCAGGTGTTGCAATACTACAATACTATGTAAGTAAATGTTAAAACATGTTAAAATTGTAAAAAAAAGACTATGTGGTAACAAAAACAACAATGATAAAAAGAAAGAAGAAGGTAGCGACTTGCCACTAAATAACTAAAAAGAGAAAAATAAATTGTGTGAAAGACAAGTAAAGGCAGAAAAAAATCAAGGCAGAGAGAATTGTTGCCAAGGAGAGTAAAAATAAGACTAAATCATAAAGCATCTTCCTTCATGTTCAGTGACCTGTAAATGTTTCCAGCCATTGTGCAGGTTCATGGGATGACTATCAAGCGAGAGCTGACCGGTGAGAGTGGCTACCTTTTTGGATTCATTCATCCGGGCAGCCGGGCCCCTGACCGCAGCACCACCTGTACCGACCTGGTCTCCGTCCTGCTGCTCCTGTTACATTTGCTAGGACCATACCAAATGAAGTCATCCAGAAATGGCATATGTCAAAGAAATTATATATTTTTCTTCCAGGAATATGGACATTTGGAAATATAATATTTTCTCATTTACTTTCCACCACTCACCAAATAGGAAAGAAAAGACACTGAAGAAAAGTAAATATGAGGGTAGTGATTCAGTACAATGTCACAAGGCTTACCTTTCTCTGAAGCTGCATCCACACATCTGCCTGAAATGTAGAAGAAGAATGAATGAATGAAAGAATGAATGAACAAATGAAAACAGATCTGACTTTCAATCACATTTACTTTCAAATATACACATAAAGAATACTATATTACATCATGGATCATACAATATTGTTTATTCCTTGTCTATTTATGGAGTTGTCCAGACCCAGAATTATATTTGATACTGAGGACCTATCCACAGGATAGGACATCAGTATCTGATACATTGGGGTCCGATACCAGGATCATGCACAGGTTCTTCTAATCTGGCAACCCCAGAAGCTACACCAGTCTACGTGATGTGGAAGTCGTCTACTCGTATTCATGATGTCTACTGTATGGCGATGTATGGCCTTTTGCTCCTATTACTTGAGTAGTAGCAGATTACATCTGCTCCCTATCCACTGCTGTAGTTTTCAGCACCCGGTGGCAGCCAAATCAGTGGATCTGTTCGGGGTCTGGGTTTTGGACCCCGACAGATCAGATACTGATTATCCTATCTAACAAAAACTAGGCCAAATACCAAGGAAGGAAAGACATCAGCGCTGATCTTAGAGAAGCAATTGTTGCTGTCTATCTTTCTGGGAAGGGTTAAAGGTCATTTCCTAACAATTTGAAGTCGATCATTCTATAGTGAGAAAGATTATTCACAAGACAAAAAAAAATTCAAGGCAATTGAATTCCCAGCAAATTCACCCCAAGGTGAGACCGTGCATTGTTTATAGAAACTGCCAAACCCAAGAGCTACCTCTAAGACTACCTCTACAGGTCTGTTAGCTTGTTAGATATTTATGTTCATGACAGTACAATTAGAAGAAGACTGACTAAGTATGGCTTGTTTGGAAGGGTTGCCAGGAGAAAGTTTCACCACAGCTTAAGTTTGCAAAGTTGCATCTGAAGAAAACCCAAAATTTCTGAAACAATGTCCTTTGGAGATGTCCTTTGGAGATGTTTGGTCATAATGTACACAGTGCCATGTTTGGCAAAAAACAACCACGGAACACCTTATACCAACTGTCAAGCACAATGGTGGAGGGGTGTTTTGTATTCAAGGGACCTGGGCGCCTTGCAGTCATTGAGTTGACCATAATCTACTCTGTATACCAGGGGTCGGCAACCCCCCAGCACGCGTGCCAAGAGTGGCACGCGAGGCTTATCTCCCTGGCACGGCAGCGGAATCCTCACCCAGCAGCTTCGATCGGAGCAAACATGGCCGAAACGAAACTGCTATTATTATACTGTGGGGTCTCTTCAGACCCACGAGTATAATAAGCGGAGACTTAGGAGAAGTCGCTTCTGACAGCTGACAGGGCCTCAGGGGTCACGTCCAGCGTCATTACGCATAATGACGCAACGTGACCCCAGAGACACAATCAGCGATCGCTGACGTCAGGCAGAAGCGCCGAAGAGAACACAGCGGCTGCAGAGCACAGAAAAAGGTGAATAGCATTGTTTTTTATGTTTCATCACTTCTCCTAAGTCTCCGCTTATTATACTCGGGGGTCTGAAGAGAGCTATGGGACCTAATACCGTGTTCAGGGACCGCAATGGGACCTAATACTGTGTGCGGGGACTGCTATGGGACCTAATACCGTGTGCGGGGACCACTATGGGACCTAATACCGTGTGCGGGGACTGCTATGGGACCTAATACCGTGTGCGGGGACCGCTATGGGACCTAATACTGTGTGCAGGGTCCACTATGTGACATAATACCGTGTGCAGGGACCGCTATGGGACCTAATACCGTGTGCAGAGGCCACTATGGGACATAGTACGTGTGCAGGGACCGCTATGGGACCTAATACTGTGTGTAGGGGTCACTATGTGACATAATACCGTGTGCTGGGGCCACTATATGACATAATACCGTGTGAAGGGGCCACTATGTGACATAATACGGTGTGCAGAGGCTGTTATTGGATATAATACCGTGTGCAGGGGCCGCTATGGGACATTATTCATTATAACGGATGCATTAAGGATGTGCTTTTGCACAGAAAACACAGACATTTTTTTTTGTGCAAAAATGCACCATGTGAACGCAGTTTTACATTGAAGTAAAAGTTCCAGTGGCCTAAGAATATAGCTGCATCCAGATACATAGTGTGTTTCCACCATAAGGATGCCACCATACGGTGCTCCTGGACACTTACATTTACCACTAATTGGCGGCTGTACATGGACTTTCATTGCTTCTAATCGGAAAGTACAGGAGCGTCTCAGGAAATAGCAGTAAATGCATGTGTCCTAAAGCATCTGGTGGCAGCACTTCTGTGTTATGGTTTGTGGTATATGAATTTAGTTTAGGGGTCGTCAGACTTACAATTATTGACCGGCACTCCGAGTAGCTCATCTTTGATTTTTTTTAATTAAAATCATCACGCCGAACAAAAAAGGTTGCCTGCCCCTGCTGTATACCAAACTATATAAGGCTATGTATGTATGATGTATATTATTGCATGTATACAGTGACATTACATTTGGGCTTTACATTTGGTGCACACGTCAGGTGATTTCTGTAGACTATGAGTTGAACATAGCCCCCAGACAAGGTATGAACCAAGCCTCACCTTTCTTTGTGCTCAAAACAGGGTACAGAATAAACCCCCACCCCTGGTCCCTGAAGATCATCATTATTGCTGACAGATGGCAATCTTTGCCCTGGGTGAAAGGAAGCCTAACTACATCTCTGCCTTCCAAAATGGAGATCTAATCTGTCTAGGTCCCGATATTAGAATAAAGATTTAAGTATTACATTACATAGAAACCTATAAACCAATGGTCCCACGAAACTTCCTTAGTGCACTCCCTTACCCTTCTTTATTCTCCCCAAGTCAAAAATGACTTAAGGTGTGAACAGGTTGAGCTGCAATGACTTCAGGTCACAGATTTATTAGTACGGGCCCTTCACATTCCAGGTGTTGGACAATGGAGCAAGTCTGGACTTCCCTCCACTTATCTGGACGTAGGGTGATAGCCAATCCATCAACACTTGCAAATATCCTACATTGTGGTTCCTTTATTGCAGCCCCTTCCCGGAATCATATGGCAGGTCTTGGTATTTTATTGCTCCAGCATTTCTGAATGAATCACTTCTCTACAATCTCTACATTCCAGCATACGACATCTCCAGTTTATTACAGGGTAAAAATACCAACCACTAACACGTCATTAAACTCTGCTATACCCTCAGGCTACGCTGGGCTAGAAGGAATGAGGTCTGGGATAATCCATCACAGAGAAAAAAAAATATCTCTAGAGAAATCTTGAAGACAGGTCAAGATGTCACATTTACAGTAAAAGATTAGTAAATGTTTTCCGACAGATCTGATATCGGGGAGAACACTGGCTGCTACAGCATATTGTGTATACAAATAATAACTGTACTAGTGGAGATAATGATGTTACATACTTATTATGGCGTCCTCTACTGTTCTTGTCATTTGCTTTTAGAATGTCCACTATTTGTATCCAGTTCTGGTGAGAAGAAGCTGCTCCTAAAGTTAGCCATACACATTAGATATTGGATGGCCATCATGTGGCCGTCCAATTGTTGATGGGATCATATGTACGACCGATCACACCATCAACACTAACAAATAAATTGCTGGATCAGGGGTCAGTTTAGATGTTAAAAAAAAGAACAGTGAGTCTATGCCATTTGGCTGATGGTCGGCCAAAAGTGGACGATCATAAACACTGATATTTTGGGCTGACGGCCAGCTGAAAATTTCCAGCATGGTCAATCTTTTCTCGGCAGACTAAAGTCAGCCATTTGTGGCATCCACATTTCACATTTCCAACCATTCGTTGGCCAAATTTGGATAAATTTGTTGGACGAATCAGCCATTTCAGCAGACAACATTCTAATGTGTATGGCGGACCTGATGCTTATTGACTGGTCTGCACAATAGCGGGAATCACTCTACTTCCCCGATATGAGGGGGCTGAGCTACTGAGCATGTGCAATCTTTCATTTTTTAGAACCACAATACAAAATGAAAGCTGCACCGTGATTGGTTGCAATGGGCAACTAAGACAGTTTTGCTTTTCTACCCCTTTAATAACTCTGGCATCTGCTCTCCATAGGCACCAATGACTTGCTCCATCATGTGTTCCTGCAGTAGGTAAGTTGCTGCCATAAGTATCATTCCCTCCTCATTGAAATAAACATGCACACTCAGCTGAGACCAGCATATCCATGTTATACAATAGTAACAGTCAGTAAATGAGCGTTCATTGCACCAGTTTTAAAATATGGAGTGCTACAAACTATCCACTGTCATACAAAGTGAATGCACAAATTTTACCGCAAGACAAACATTCATTTAATGGCTGCCACATCTAAAATTCTACATTTATATTTACTTACGCTGGGTTCACACCAGCGCTTGCACTACGTTTGACGATTCCGTTCCCCTGGGCAGAAACCGAGGGGAAACCACACGGACCCCATTATAGTCTATGGGGTTCGCGGGTAACCACTTTTTTAAGCGGATTAGGTTTCCGTTTGGGGGGGAAACCTGAACGCAGATGTGAACTGAGCCTTACAGTTATTTTAAAGTTGTAAAGTCAGGTCCAACTGGTACAATAACACATTGGAAAAATCCAATGGGTGGATAGATAGATAGATAGATAGATAGATAGATAGATAGATAGAGATAAGATATTTTAGGAAAGTCCAAAGCAGCACAGAATATACCTTTTAGGAAATAGGTGCAAATCAAATGTAAAAGTGTCTAACACTGTATACAAAAAAACCACAAAGGCAGCACTCCAATATAAGAAAAAATCTAAGTGAATCTTTAATCCAAGGCAACGTTTCGGTACCTATAAGAAATCTGGCTTGAGAAAGATTCTTATAGGAACCGAAACGTCGCCTTGGATTATTATTAATTTTTTTTAGATAGATAGATAGATAGATAGAGAGATCGATAGATAGATAGAGAGATAGAGAGAGAGAGAGAGAGAGAGTAGATAGATAGATAGATAGATAGATAGATAGATAGATAGATAGATATGAAATGAAAGAAAGAAAGAAAGTTGCAGCAAATTTTCATTGGACACTTGGAATAAGCACAAGACAACTAAACACACATGACCAAAATAAGTTTTTGTGTTCTTACCCAGGGCTCGGTCTCCAGGGAGGCAGCTGGGGGAGCAGTGCACAACCCCCACACTGATGATGATGATGATGAGCAATCCTCCAAGCTGGGGATACCTGTATCCTGCCATAGTGAGCAGGGAGGGAGCAGACTGATGTGGCACAGGCAGCACTGGAGAACTCTGCACCACTTCTGAGAGTCTGGGCTGTATCAAGACACTTTTTTTTTTCTTTCTTTCCAGGCAGCCAAATTGCTCACGTGTTACAATGAATACATCCCTGGGGTCATGTTACATTGGATGTTCGAGGGATTTTCAGATTTACTAGGAGCAGGCTGCAGATCCCTAGTCAGTCTGGATGATAATAGTTTTCTTTTTACATGGGGGATCATTAATTCCAGGCTCTTTAGAAGCTGTTTGCTGGAAGTACAGGCCTGGGATGGCTGTGAATGACTGAGTTAAGGAGGTAGATTTGTTTCACTTATGGAAGGTCTGACTTTGAGGCAATGCATATGTCTCTAACCGTTCCCATACTATGGAGGCACAAGAGCAGAAATGCTACCCGTCTATAACCACACTACCACAAAAATGCACACAAATTCTTGCTATGCACACAGCGGAGCTGAGGGGATGAGTCTGTAAGTGTTCTGAACATCTCATTTATTATGGAACATATGGATACCTTCTTGCCAGATCAAATTATTTAACCCTTTCATTTCGTGTAAGGTGCTAGGAGCCACCTTCCAAAAAAGAACTTAGGTGGACCACTTTTTTGGTTCCTTATGTATTATTGGCCTGTGTAACTGCATCCTATTGTGCATTTTATGGTGTGTATGGATATACTGATGACTCGAGATGGGCAAGCCTCGCAATATTCTCGACCAGGTGTCTTCCAGCCTCTTGGGTTCAACCCGAATATTCCAATTTGCTTATTTTTTTCCGAAACCGAACAAATCAAGATTCGACTCAAATGAACTAAAATGACCTCTCTTTAGACCCCAGAGTATAATAGGTGGAGGGTCAGGTGAGGTGAAAAAAATTAAAAAAAAACATTCATACTCAATTTTCCTTCCCTCTTATGGGCCTCCTCACAGCGTCCGATGCTCTCCTGGTGGCATCATGCACCCAGGGTCACCACTGAGGTCTGTGATTGGACCTCCAGTGGTCACATGGGCATGCAGAGCACATGACATCACCGAGGAGGCTGATAGGGAGCGCTGGACACCACGAAGAGGCCCAAAAGAAGTGAGGGCAGGTGAGTATGAATGTTTTTACACCTCCCCCTGGGCCTCCACCTATTATATTCTGGGATGTGAAGAAACCCCAGAGTATAACGATGTCACTTTCACTGTGACATAACTTCAGCTGTGTTTGCCTTAGAAAGCTAGAAATTAGATAGATAGTTTCCTAGGAGCCCTGACAGTGTTCTACACTGTTTTATAGATAGGTTCCTAGGAGCCCTGACAGTGTTCTACACTATGTTTTATAGATAGGTTCCTAGGAGCCCTGACAGTGTTATACACTATGTTTTATAGATAGGTTCCTAGGAGCCCTGACAGTGCTATACACTATGTTTTATAGATAGGTTCCTAGGAGCCCTGACAGTGTTCTACACTATGTTTTATAGATAGGTTCCTAGGAGCCCTGACAGTGTTCTACACTATGTTTTATAGATAGGTTCCTAGGAGCCCTGACAGTGCTATACACTATGTTTTATAGATAGGTTCCTAGGAGCCCTGATAGAGTTCTACACTATGTTTTATAGATAGGTTCCTAGGAGCCCTAAGAGTGTTCTACACTATGTAAGCCAGGTGGTTCGTACCAAACTTTTTGAAGCCGAAACAAGAATGGGATCTGAACCACCTAAACCCGAAACAAAAGGAATCCTGAGAGGTTCGACCATCTCTATTCCTTGGTGATGTTAGAGGCCCTGCATCACTGAGGAGACCGCAGAATTTAAAAATAATTTGTGGGTGTAAATCCAACCAGTTCACTCATCTCTACTGATGACTCATTGCACTATATGATGTTACAGTGTCACTTTAGTTGCGTATTTGCTGCTGAGTCACGTTGGTCTGGTACTTTCTGGAAAGAGAGTGGTGTGATGATTCTCCAAATAGTCCTGATTATGCCCATTGAGAGTGAAGCGGGCAATGCCCCTTTGGCATCACTCAACCTAAGTCTTCTTGCGCTATGTCCTGACAGAACCATGCATACAGAACGCAAACCCCCGTCAGAACTGAACAATCGCTGTGTGTGCCATGTGTCCATCATTCGTAAGTATTCATTTCCACTTATGTGGACTGTGGATGTGGATCCCGGATGTTTCTTACCGTTGAGTAACTAGTGGTAACCTGTGTTGTGCCGAACATCATCGATCTCAGTAAACTCTGGGCTGCAATTTTTTCCAATAAAAGCCATAGTGCTGCAATTTCCTGGGACTACCACTATACAGTGGACAGGCCTGCAATGTGGCTATTAGTTGAATAGGAGTAGCCTGTACGCACTTCCCATTCCTTTCATCAGCTTCCAGTAAGTGATTTGTGGGGGGCTTGGGTGTTGGACCCCCACTGAAATCCATTTGAGATCAGAAAATCCAGTTAAGTTTCATTATTTGAGAGTGTTAAAGGAGTCCCCCCCCCCCATCTTTTCTATTAAGATGATTGGAGAGTGGGATGGATCGCACCCTTTGAGCATTGTGTCAAACATGGTGAAAAACAAGCCCTATTAATTTCCTTTACTGATGGTTGGTGTGAACCTGCCCAGACATTTACCTCTCTAGTAAACAAAATGGGGAGAATTTATTAAGACTGGTAATTCATACTCCAGTCTTAATTTATTCCCCAACAGATGCAAGGTATGTCAAAATTACTAAGAGGCTCCAGTTCCTGCCCACTTTCCCTTCTTTATGGGTTCCTCAGTCCCTAAGTATGCTCTTGGGCCTGAAGAAGCTGTGGTAGTAAAATTGACGTTCCTTATTGATAAAAGCTGCACCAGAACTGGGCTTGGTTTTCGCCTTTTCTATTGAGCACCTCATTAAAAGATCTTTCTTAAAGGGGTTGTATTAAATTAGAAAAACATGGCTGCTTTTTCCATAAGCAGTGTTACTCTTGTCTTAAAGCCATACAATATGAATGGGGTTAAGCTGTAATACTTAGCACACCCTATGGATAACAATGGCACTCCTTTTTTACAAAAAAAAAAAATCACACATTTATAAGCAACACATTTCAATAAAGGGTTTCCATTAAAAAAGCAAAAGCCAAGCTCTCGTCATTTATACACCCCTTTTTAACCCCTTCTCGCTCTGAGCTACACTATTAAGTCACGCTGAGTGACATGACTTCTGGGTCCTGGCTTTTTACACAGCCCGGACTAATTGCCAGAGTTGGAAAATATTCCAAATCCTATGGCTTAACCCCTCAGATGCCATGATCAATAGTAATCACAGCATCTGGGTGGTTAAGGGGCAAGATTCCCCCCTCCACTCCTCAGATCCCCTGCAATCTTGGCATCTGAAGGGTTGCCATGGCAGCCAAGAGGCCAATCAATGGCCCCCTAGCTGCCTATCCCGATTGTACATAGGGATACTATGTGCAATGTACTGCAATACATTGCACTGGGGATTAGGACATCCCAGGTTCAAGTCCACTTGTGGGACAGAAATTTTTTTTTTTTTTTAAAAAGTTATAAAGTAAAAAAAGAAAGTATAAAAAAATAAATAAACAGTTTAAAAAAAAAAAACAATTTAAAAAAACACAAAATGTAGACAAAATGTAGACAAAATAAAGTAAATAAACATGTTAGGTATCGCCATGTGTGTATAAATCCCCACTATCCAAAAATAGCATTATTTATCTCATACAGTGAATGCCATAAAAAAATATACTACAATGCGCAATTTAATGTATTTTGGTCACCTTTGGTCACCTTACCTCCGTCAAGTAGCTCCGTCAGCAATTGAAAAATTACGTTTTATTTTGTAAAACGGCCGGATAAAGTTGCCATACTATTTTTAAAGCAGAGTGAACTCTATGAAAATAGAATGTAAATAATAATGACAGAATTGTAGGTTTTTCAACACAGGCCCGCCACAAAAAAACATTAAAAAAAGCTAATCAAAACATTATATATACCCAAAGTGGTGCCAAATTAAAGTACAACTCATCACACAAAGAATAAGCCCTCGCTGAGCATTAACTCCCAAACTACCCATTGTCCTTAAAGAGTTAATCTATTATATTTACACTAAAACGTAGAACGTTTTAATTATTTCATTCTAAAAGTAAATGAGTTTTCCATGGAACCTTGTCCTTTTCTTGGAGAAAGGTCACTTTATTACACAAGTCTGAGCACAGTTGGTAAGACACAGTGATCACATATAAAGTTGAGCAATAGACTTGTTTACAGGAAATCGTAGTAACGTGATCCCAAAAATGTAGTAAATATAATAAATCCTTGATTTGTCTTTTTTTGTCAGTTGGTTGTTATAGGTTTTCTCTAAAGTGGTTTTCTGGGCCCCTACGTGTTTTTCATACCTTTAACCTATAAACAACATAGGTCATCAGTATCTGATCGGTGGAGGTCTAACACCCAAATCATTCACCGTTCTGCCTCCGGGCGCCAGAAGCTATAGCGATGGACAACCCTGGAAGCAACTCTACTACTATTCAAGAAATAGGAGCAGAGCGTAGTACCTTGGTGCCACCACTGCATAACAAATGAATAGGAAACTGACTGCTACATAAGACTCTATGCCAGTTGGAGTGTCAGAATATAGGTCACATGACAGCTGAGGACCTGAAAGTCATGTGCAATGTCTCTGGCTTTTGATGCCAAATCCTCCTACAGGACCTGAGGTGGCATGGCGATAAGGGGGTCACATTTAGGTGATGGTGTAAGGTCTCCTGGGGCACTCCCTGCTTCTTGTCTCCCTTGGTGTGTTGGGGTGCCCTTAGTGATAGTTGCAAAAGAAGGCACAGAAGACAGATTGGTAGTTGAAAGAGGTGCAGCTTGCAGCTCAATTTACTTGGGTTCATCCAGCTGCAAAACAACATGGAGGCGCATTCACTTGCAGCAGCAGATTCCCTTGGGATTTACTTGTCTCTTTCCAACCACTCTTGGGGAAACACAGGGCATGCTTCAGCTGTGGATACCTACATTTCCTCACTGCTACAGCAGTGGAAATATTCAACATAAATCAGGTACAAGGTAGTTTGGTTCTGGTGACTTGGAACTGCCTGTAAAACCCTATCAGCCACTAACTAAGCTGAAGAGCTGAATATACTCCTCTACTGTACAAGTTTGTATCCCCTCTTCTATGGCTAGCTACAATCTCCTCTGAACAGGATGTAGCTCTGTGACACAAGACTGGGGTCTCCTAACAACCAATAAACTTCTCCAACCTTGTAGAAACCCAGAGCAAATACAACTTCTGTTTGCACTACAGCACAGAAACAGAAGATTAACTCTTGAGTGTCTATTGTAAAGCAATGAATCACCCCCACATAATGCATAAATATAACTGTTTAGTCATTTAGCAGTGGCCCCTTTGGGGGACACTGCACATTTACAATTTACAAATTGTTTGTACAGAAGCAGTGAATCATCTACATGGGTAGAATAAGACACCATCATTGAGCTCAGGGCAGTTCACAACTTTCAGGAATCTGAATACTCCAAGACACCCCTTTTTTCTGCCACCCAGGTATGGGCCAAAGTGATCATATGAAACATAAAGGGGTTGTTCCATTAAGGACTTTTACCCCCTATCCTATAGAGTGTCAGATCGCTGGGGGTTCACAAAGTTTTAGTTTGTCAGTCTTGGCGCATCTTTGGTACATCTTTGATGCCATGCAACGCATCTGGTTTAAGCTAAAGTTTTTCAACTTGCTAGGCATGTGGAATAGGGATGGGCACACCAAGTTTTTAGAATAGGATTCAACCTGAAATTTCCACGAAATACGGTTATACTCTGGGGTCTCCTCAGGGCCCAGGGAAGGTGAGGTAAAATAACAAACACTTATACTCAACTTGCATCACCTCTCCTAAGTGTCCCTCATCGTACTCCTCAGGCCTCTTCTGGCCTCTGGCTGATGTCAGGAGCCCTGGGGTCACCTTTGAGGTCTGTAATTGAGCCTCAATGATGTCGTGGGGCGCATCAACATCACATTGCAAAAACCTAGCCCTGTGACGTCGATGTGCCTAATGTGAATGCTGAGGCCCAATCACAGGCCTTAGCTTTGAACCCAGGGCACATGACATGGGCCAGAGGCCAAAAGAGGCCTGAAAACTGCAGGATGCCGCAAAGACACTGAGGATAAATGAGGCAAGGTGAGTATAAGTGTTTTGTATTTTCTTTCACCTCCACTGGGCCTCTTTATTATACTTTGGGGTATTACAAGTTCAGCCCGAAACGAACCGTGACAAACCTTACGAATATTCATCAAAACGAAGCTCTAAGGGTGAATTCTCAGAAAAAAAGGGGACATGGCTTAAATACGCCACAATGCTCCAGGATTATGGGAGCATGGGGAAAATTCTGGCTTAAAGTAAGCCAGCTAAATGGTAGTATAAATGTAGAGTAGACTGTGTAAAGATACACCAGATTTATCATCCTACATCAGTCACTCTGGTAAATCGGGTGTATTTTCAGAGTGTATAATTATTAGTAAATCTGGGCCATAGACTTTTACTATTACATTGAAAAACCAGAAGTGTACACAGGATTTTGTGAAGGGAAGCTTCACAGCCGTGAATATTTGGGGGTAAGGCTAGGTTCACATCTGCACTGGGCTGTCTGTCGTTCGGGTCTGCTGGGGGATCCAAACTTCAGAGAGCCAGACCGCTAAAACAGCGGTTACTTGCGGACACAGGCAGACCCCCTTGACTAAAATGGAGTCCACCAGGTGTCTGCTGTTTTCATACTGAAACTGGAATCCTCCAAGCAGGACTTTTCTCTCCTGCGATTTTTGGCAGTTTCTGGAATGGAGACGCCAGTGTAGATGTGAACTTAGCCTAAGAAACACTAACCAGAACTTCACATAGTTGGACTCCTACAGTCTTCACATAAAAGCTTGTCTATAACAAATCCATACAGTCCAACTAAACAATGTCATTCTATTTTGCTCTCAAGCATTTGCACCCTACTGTACACATACAAAATGTTTCCACATGGTAACCTAAAAAGTACTAACATAATGTACTGAAAGCCAACAGATATTTCTGAAATAAGAATACCAAACAGCAGTGAATTATTATCTCCTCATGGTGCCCATTGTTTTTAACATTTTACTTATTCTTAAGTGTAGTATTTAGTGTAGTACTACACATAGTTTACACAGCACACCCCTAAATAAATTAAGACCTGAGACCAGTCCTCAAAATTATTTCAGATCTCTAAATAAATGTAGACTCCAGAGCAAACCCCTTAAAAAATCAGACACCAAAGTAAGGCAGACTGTTAACTAAATTCAGACCATGCCATAGGATAGAGGATAAATATCTGATCCTTACAGGTCGGACCACTGACACCCACACTGATGACCAAAAATGGGGGTATTTTCCCTCCTATTGCAAATTCAGCCTAACTGCAGCCAGAATGAATGGAGGCATGTCACTTGGACAGACAAACCAATATTCCCATTCACTTCAATGGGAGCACCAGAGATAGACAAAATGCAGCACTCAGCTATGTATAGCGCCCCGCAGACGTAAAGGGGAGCACCATCCACCAAGTGACACACCTACATTCAGGCTGGCTGCAGTCAGGTTGAATTCATAATGGCAGGAAAATAGCACAACTTGGGATTGTGGGGGGTCTCACCAGCATGGATAGAGGATAAATACTTTTCATGGTATAATGCCTTTAAAGATGACCTTTCACCACCTTCACTAATTCAAGTTCTTAGCATCTGTTAATAGTAGTTGTTCCACTGATTCCAGCACAGTTGGATTTTTTTCTCTAGCCCCCACCGTTCCAGAGCAACAAGTACAGTAAGTTTTGATGCCTGATGTGCTATTTAAGCTCTGTAATGTCAGAAGGGCGGTGCCAGGCAGGGGGTGTAATTCAGCTCCAATCAGAGGCAGCCAGTATCAGAGCTCCGAATCACACCCCTTGTCTGCTCCTACCTGACACTGCCCTTCTGAATGTACAGAGCCTGAATAGCATAACAGAGAGCAAAACTAACAGCATTGATTACTCAGGAATGTTGGGGGCTAAAGAAAAAAAAATCCAACTGTGCCAGAATCAGTGGAGGGGTGGCTATTAATTGATGTAAAGAGCTGGACTTGTTGGAGGTGGTGGAAGGTCTTCTTTAATTAGACCAGACCCCTTAAGTAATCAGACTCCAGGCTCCTATATAAACTTAGACCCCAAACTGCACACTAAAATTTAGATGTCATGTAACATGCAGGTGATGGACACAAAAACGACAACCAGGAATTTCAAATAGTTTACTTGTGATAAGGAAAGAAGAGCAGGCTGGGATAAGTTATAAGCGGAAAAGGGTAACAATTTCTTCTTCCATAAGCCGACTGGCCTGTAGAGGGGGAGACTCCCTCTCCCTCACACTGCGCAGGTTGTGCTACTTCTGAAACTGCTTCTACTGTACAGTCATTGTTACTCACAAAACCGCGAATGTAGGCCCTCTGTACTCAGGCCCCTCTTCTTCATCTCTCAGTGCTCCAGTATTTAGTCTTCTTTCTCTACCTTCGTGACCTCCAGGCCATGTCCCACACTTGGACCATATGCATGCCAACTACCCCCTGCGCACCAAAGTTGGGGCCAGAAATATACTCTGACAAATCCACCACTTCTTGATGACCGTGTTTAGGGGGCCAACTGGATCTGGAAATGTAAGTTCCTAGCTATACCTAGACCAGAAAAAAATTATTCACACCCCAGATTAGACATCGCTCCTTGCTCACGTTTCTCCCTGTCTCATCTTCTCAAGGTACCGCTGCACACAGTCACCAGAAAGTGTCAGCAACCCCTTAAGCAGCACTGGACAAGTGAACGCAGAGCCATAATGAGGGGTAACCCAGTAGCTCACCGCTCCCACCGATAACACATTGTGATATCATAATTGTGCCAAATGACAAGCTCGGCTTTGCTGTGTAGACAGAGTATTGCAGTCCCCACCCCCCATAATACTTAGAGTAGTACTGTATATACAGATAGCTGGTACTATGGTAGTTATCTTCACTCTCAAGAAAACTTTAAACCTAAAGAAATCTATAAAACATCTTTGAGGTCGAGACAACCAATTACTCAATTGTTTGAAGACCGGGATGGTTTTGCTACTTCTCAGTACGAATGAAAACAAAGAGAAGACAGTCAAGACTAATTGATGTCAGTAAGCAGTCAGTAAGCACCGGAGCTGCGGATAATTGTCAGAAAATTATTCTATAGGTACAGTATATTCTCCTTTTTGGGTCTGGACTGTCACATAGAGAACCTTAGTCCTACTCCTGCTGTAGACGGCTGATAAAAGACATTCATCTTCCTTCTTCAAAGTCTCTTTTTATCAAAGCGAATGGATGTTCTTCTCACAAATCACTCCAGATGTTCCAAGGAAAGCCGTGCATAGTACTGAGAAGAATGGGATTCCTTCCTTTTGATGTTTATTATACATTTATTGGAATAAGGTGGGACACATGGGTAAATACTGAGAAAACACAATGGAGGGAATTTATCAAGACCTGCACTCCAGAATTCTGGTATAAAAAAGGCGCGAAATAAGGATTTGCAACTTTTTGAGCCTAGTCATGCAAAGATACAGTATATACATTTTTCACAATTTTAAAGGTTCATGAAATTAAGAAACTGCACCAAAAACTGCATGCAAATTTTAACTGTTCAACTGCACATGTGAATATACCCTACCCATACAAACATTTCTGATAGAATGGCGGGTTCTCTGGAGCTCGGTGAATACCAGTGCGGTCCTGTAATAGGATGTCATTACTGTAACAGCTCAGTTCCTGACATTTCTTCCCTTTTAGATATTCCACCATCACCTGTGAGCGGTTTGATTGAAAAATGGAAGCGTCAGTGGTGTAAATAAAGTTTTTGACTGAGACCCCCTACCTCATCTCTATGGCGTATTCTTCATAGCAGTGCTATGAGTAGTGAAGTGGTGTCCCATTGACTTGAAAGAGATATAGCCATAGTACCCACAAGAATACGGTGAGTATGCAGCCCAGGGCCCAACATATAAATGCCAGGAGCTGCGTGCTCTCAAAAGCAGCTGATCGGTAGCGGTCCTGATTGGACCCCTGAATATCTAAAATTGAAGGCCTATCTTAGTGATAAGTTATCATTTGTCAAAAGCTGAATAACCCCTTTAAAGGGATATTCCAGTTTCTTGGTTTTAATGACCTAGTCTTAGAAAAGGCAATCAATAAAAGATCGGTGGGGGGTCCAACACGGGACCCAAGCTGATCAGCCGTTTGAAGGACCCACTTTCAGTACCTTCACTATTTACATCTCATGTGTATGGGGTGTTTATCAGGGGTCGGCTTAGGCCCCTTAGTTCCAGTCAAGGGAAATTTTAATGCTTCAGCATATTCAAGACACTTTGGACAGTTGTGGCTTCCAACTTTGTGAGAACAGATTGAAAAAGATACTTTTCTGTTCCAGCATGACTGTGCCCCAGTGCACAAAGCAAAATCCATAAAGGTATGTTTGGAAGAGTTTGGTGTGGAAGAACTTGACTGGCCGCAAAGAGCCCTGACCTCAGCTCCATCCAACACCCATCCAATGATTGTAAGCCAAGACTTCTTGTCCAACATCAGTCACCTTACAAATACTCTTCTGGATCAATGGACAAAATTTCCCACAGACATACTCCAAAATCTTGTAGCCTTCCAAGAACGGTGCAATAAAGGGGGAGAAACTCCATATTAATTCTTTGGATTTAGAATGGGAAGTCATGGAAACTTATGTAGGTGTAACGTGTATGTGTCCCTACAGTGTAAATGTAATAGGATCTGCAGCTTCCTACCCTCTCTACCGCTTTAAGTTAGAAGATGGTGGACACCTGGCGGACCCCATTATAGTCAAAGGGGTCCGTCGGTGTTCGCATGTATCCACTGTTTAAGTGGTCTGGATCTCTGTCGTTTGGGTCCCCTGGCAGACCCGAACGACGAAGAGCCCAGTGCAGTTGTGAACCTAGCCTAAGACATTATAATAATCAAGAGCTGGACTTGCTACTTTCAGTGACTTATCCTTATATGTAATACAGTAACATCTGGACCGCCACATGCACTTTGTAGGATGTCTCCTTAAGAATTAGCTATAACCTATGTCCATGCTTCCCCCACTCGCCTCCTGTATGTACGGCTGACTCAGCACATGCAGCCGTCTGACAACCTCTATAATCAGTTGGGGTGGAGTAGCAGCATATTGTCCACATGTTGTGGCTCTAAGCCTTGAAAAGCAAGACATGAAACATTTGTTTGGGGATTTTGATGTAATGTAATAGCATTTAATCATCATTGTACTCGACCTCCTAAAACAATGCACATATTTTTCTCCTCCTTGTAGAGCAGATGTTAACACAATAACTATTAGTATCTCGCACAGCATTGACACAGCTGCAAAGAAGTCATTTTTTTAAATGGAATGTTCAGAATTACAAATACATGGCCTGTTTTCTTCTTTACAGAAACAGCGCCACTCCTGTCCATGGGTTGTGTCTGGTATTGCAGCTCATTCACTTAAATTGGTTGTTTTTAGAAAAAAAAAAACAGAGGCTTTTTGGTAATATGGGACAATCTCGTCTCATATTTTAAAGGGAATGTGTCATCCAAAAACAACATATTTTTTTAAAATCAAGTTTTATGTTAAACATGTTTTTTAAAAAAAATTTGTTGAGTTTTTAACAATACACCGTTATCTATGTTTTGTTTAAAAAAAAACAACAAAAACTAAAAATCTTGCAGTTCTGACCACTAAACCAAAAAATATGATGCGACGTCCTGTTTTAGGCCATGGTGTAAATCGCCATTTTGCTGTGGCTCGCTACGTGCGCCTTAACCTTATGCAGATTTTTTTATTTTTTTTATTTGGAGTTGGAAGGGACCTCAAGGGCCATCAAGTCCAACCCCCTACAAAAGCAGGATTCCCTAAATCATCCCAGCTATATATCTATCCAGTTTCCACTTGAAAATTTCAGTTGATGAAGAACTCACCACCTCCCGTGGCAGTCTATTCCACTCTCTCACTACCCTTACTGTTAAAAAGTTTTTCCTAATGTCTAATCTGAATCTCCTTCCCCTTAGTTTCATCCCATTACTTCTCGTGCTTCCTTCTGCTAATGAGAATAGGGTAGATCCCTCTGCACTGTGACAATCTTTCAAATATTTAAAAACTGCTATTAAGTCTCCCCTTAGCCTTCTCTTCTGCAAACTAAGCAATCCCAATTCTTTTAGCCTTTCCTCATAGGACATGGTTTGTAGACCTTCCACCATTTTGGTTGCTCTTCTCTGGACCTGCTCCAATAAATCGATGTCTTTCTTAAATTGGGGCGCCCAAAACTGTACACAGTATTCCAGGTGGGGTCTGACCAGGGCAGAGTACAGCGGAATAATTACCTCTCTTGATCTAGCTTCAATGCTCGTCTTGATACATCCTAGAATTTTATTAGCCTTTTTAGCCACCGCACCGCACTGTTGGCTCATGTTGAATTTGTGATCTATTATTATGCCCAGATCCTTTTCCCCTGTACTCTCACTTAGTTCTATTCCTCCCATACTATATATGCTTCTTGCATTTCTGTTACCCAGATGTAGGACTTTGCATTTGTCCCTGTTAAATACCATTCTGTTGGTCTCAGCCCATTGTTCCAGTGTGTCTAAGTCCTTTTGGATGCATTCTCTCTCCTCTCTAGTGTTGGCCATTCCTCCTATCTTTGTATCATCTGCAAATTTTATTAGTTCCCCAATAATCCCATCATCCAGATCATTTATAAAAATATTAAAAAGTACTGGGCCCAGGACAGAGCCCTGCGGACAGAGCCCTGTAGCCACCTCACTTCTCATCATGTATAAGACTCTGAATTCCTAAGTCACAATAGAGGATTTCACATATCCACTTATCTACTTCTCTCCACACAGGTCACAGCACATGCCTAGAAAACACACCCATAGGAGTCAATAGAACATTATACTTATGGCCCATGGTCCATCTCCAGGAAACAGGAATTTATTTTTAGGCATAGTGGCAAGAGTTGAAACTGCAAGACTTTTAGGATTTTTTTAAAATATCGATTCTAACCAAAAATTATTTAAAAAATATATTTAACATAAAAATGTGACTTAAACAATAGGTCATTTTGCCATGATACATTCCCTTTAAATATATCCTGTGGTCAAAAAAGTGATTGTCCAAACTAACTTTGTGTCTGAAATTTTCGAGTTGGACTAAAGGCTGACACATCCTCTAGTCTGGGCACAATCCACTTCATTGGGTGATAAATGTGTAATTTCTGTTTGACAATTCTGCAATGATTACTATTATATAAGTGAGAAAACAATCGATGAGCAAGGAAAGAAAAACAAAGGACAATTAAAGGAAACATTACTACAAGGCTCCTTACTACCACTAGGTGGCCCCACTGTCCCATATATGGCACCGCAGAGTATACGGGATACTTCTTACAGCTGACAGAATCTCTTGCAGAAAAATCATAATCCATAACATTAATCCTAGTAATTCAAGATGAACAAACCTTTTAAATTTTTCCAAAGATTCTCAAAAAAATCTGACAGTAAATAATAATAATAATAATAATAATAATAATAGTCCTTTAATAGTCCCACAGTGGGGAAATTCAGTGTGTTACAGCAGCAAAGATAAGATAAGATAAGCAGATACAAATACAACATGTACAGGAATGTACCAAGGTGAGAGGCATTACATTAATAGCAGACAGACAGATAGGACGTAGCAGGGGGGGGGGGGGGGGGGATTTAACAGGCAGAGAGATATTTCAGTTTTCTGTGTGTTATGATCTCAGCTTAGGTCGGTGTTGGTTGTACAGCCTAACCGCGGTGGGGAGGAAAGACTTCCGATAGCGTTCCTTCTCACACCTAGGGTGGAGCAGTCGGTCACTGACAGTACTGCCCAGCGCAATCACAGTCTCATGCATGGGATGGGACTTCTTCTTCTGCATGGAGCTCACCACGGACAGTATCCTTCTGTCACCCACCACCTGCACTGGGTCCAGTGGGCTCCCCAGGACAGAGCTGGCCTTTCTAATCAGCTTGTCAAGTTTATTTCTGTCCCTGGTTGATATACTGCTCCCCCAGCAGGCCACTCCAAAGAAGATGGCTGAAGCCACTACAGAGTTGAAGAAAGTTCTAAGAAGTGCCCCCCGGATTCCAAAGGCTCTCAGCTTCCTAAGCAGGTAGAGCCTGCTGTGGCCCTTCCTGTACAGGGCCTCCATATGATCTGCCCAGTCCAGCTTATTATTAAGGAGCAAACCCAGGTACTTATAGGTGTTCACAATCTCGATGCCCGTCCCCAGGATGTCCACTGGTTTTGGAGGACATCTGCCTTTACGGAAGTCCACCACCATCTCCTTGGTCTTCCCCGCGTTAATCTTCAGGTGGTTCTGGTGGCACCAGTCCACAAAAAACCGGTTCAGTTCTCGGTACTCCCTGTCATCATCGTCTGTGATGAGGCCTACTATTGCAGAGTCGTCAGAATACTTCTGTAGGTAGCAGCTGGATGAGTTGCACCTAAAATCAGCAGTGTACAGTGTGAAGAGGAAAGGGGCGAGAACCGTACCCTGAGGTGCCCCCGTATTACAGATAACGGTACCTGACACACAGTCTTGGGCTCTCACGTATTGAGGTCGATTTGTGAGGTAGTCTAGGATCCAGTTGGAGAGGTGGTGGTCCACTCCAGCAAGGCCCAGCTTGTCTCTCAGTAACCTGGGCTGTATGGTGTTAAAAGCACTGGAGAAATCAAAGAACATTATTCTCACCGTGTTCCCTGGTTTTTCCAGGTGAGACAGAGCCCTGTGCAGAAGGTGGATGATGGCATCATCTACCCCAATGCCTGGTCGATAAGCAAACTGGAGAGGGTCCATAGCGGGGCTCACTAGAGGGCGAAGATGTGTGAGAACCAATCTCTCTAAGATCTTCATCAGGTGGTATGTCAGTGCTACAGGTCTGTAGTCGTTGAGGTCCATAGGGTGGGGTTTCTTTGGAACTGGTACCACACAAGAAGATTTCCATAATTCAGGGACTATTTCCTGCCTCAGGCTCATATTATACATATATGTAATTATACCACACAGCTGGTCCCCACAAGTCTTAATTAGCCTTGCACTGATGTCATCTGGCCCTGCGGCTTTCCTCGCCTTGATCTTTTTCATCTCCTTTCTCACCTGGGCCCGTGTGAAGGTCAGACTGTGGCCAGATAAAGACGGATTTCTGGATTTACTGGTCTGTTGGGAAGTAGCCACATGGGGTGAATGGGGTGAAGTCATTGTGGTGAGGGGAGCTGAAGGACATGCTGGGGTGGGAGGAGCTGGTGTGTGATCAAATCTGTTGAAGAATAGGTTTAGTTCATTAAGCCAATTAACATCTGCCTCAATCTGGCAGACAGACTGTTTATGACCCGAAATTGACTTAAGCCCCTCCCAGACCCCCCCTTATGTCTTTTCTTTCCATTTGCTTTTCCATTTTTTCCTTATAACTGGCTTTTCCTTGCCTGATTAGATGCCTCAGCTCCTTTTGTACTTCCCTCAACCCCTCCTTATCTCTTGTCCTGAATGCCATCTTTTTCTCCTTAAGTAGTGTTTTTATATCAGAGTTAATCCATTGTTTGTTATTGGAGAAGCACCTCACCACTTTTGTGGGTACTGTGTTGTCCACACAAAAATTAATGTAGTCCGTTATGCAGTGTGTGAGTCCTTCTATATCTTCTCCATACGAATCCTGCAAAACTTCCCATGCGGTTGTGTCAAAACAATCCCTCAGAGCCTCATCACTCTCCTCGGACCATATCCTCACTGTGCGGGTGACAGCTGGTTCTCTACGTACAAGTGGCTTGTACACAGGTCGGAGATGTACTAGGTTGTGATCCGATCTTCCCAGGGGCGGTAGGGCTGATGAGTTATATGCCTCCCTCACGTTGGCAAAGAACAAGTCCAGTGTTTTGTTGTCTCTTGTGTGGCAGGTTACATACTGTGTGAAACTGGGAAGTGTGGATGATGGCGAGGCATGGTTGAAATCGCCAGACACAAGAAGGAGGGCCTGGGGGTGCTGAGACTGTAACTGGCTCAGCGTGGCTTGTAGGACCTCGCAGGCAGCGTCAGCTTTCGCAGAGGGAGGGGCATATGCAGCTATCACGATGACATGCGATAGTTCCCTTGGTAGATAGAAAGGTCTCATGCTCACAGCTAATAGTTCAATGTCCTTACAGCAAGTTTGCTCCTTAATCACAATGTGCCTAGGATTGCACCATCTATTATTCACAAACATTGCCAGCCCCCCTCCTTTCCTCTTACCGCTCTCCCTTGTCCTGTCTGTCCGAAGGAGTTTAAAACCATCCAAGGAGACCAGAGGGTCAGGAGTAACTTCAGTGAGCCAAGTCTCTGTAAGTAGCATCATGCTGCACACCCGAAACGCCTGATGATGCCTGGTGAGCGCTGTTAGTTCATCCATCTTGTTTGCAAGAGATCTCACATTGCCCATGATGATGGAGGGAACAGCTGGTCGGTAACGCCTCTTTTTAATCCTCTGAAGAGTTCCTGCTCTGCAGCCCCTCCCCCGCTTTTTCTTTCTCCAGAGTTCTTGGGGGATGGGTGGGCAAATGGTATGCAGCCCTGTTGTTGTGACTCTAAGCTGCAGTAATTTCTCTCTTGTGTAGACAAAAGAAATGCCTGCACACACAAGAGTTCCCATTTCAGCAGGACAAAAAGACAGATAAAAACAAAAAAAAGTATCACAAAGGTCCAATTCCAAGTCTTTGTTTCTTCATTTCTTCATAGTGTAAAGTCCATTAAGTAGAGAGATAAAAAAAAAACAGACAGAGAAAGAAAAATAAGAGAGAGAGAGTCTCAGAGCTGCCTAACAGGCAGCCACTTCAGCGGCGCCATCTTGGAAAAAAAAAAAAAAAAAAAAATCTCGAAGCCGGCAAATCAACAAAACCATCTGCAATGGTAATATAATAGTCACAATAAGAGGTAAATCCAGCATAATTCCCAAAGATTAATTATTACTGAATGTTGTCATTAGTCACAACAACATGAAATAATACTGCAGTGTATAAGACTGGGAGATCTTGGCAGAAAGAATTTGAAGCATACAGTACGTCGCTATACAATTTAGGGCACGTAGCTTAGCTAAGTAGCAGCTGAAACCGGGCCCTGGATCCTGAGGGGCCTCAAGGGTCCCTCTGCCATGTTAAATATACCACTATTATAAATGGCACAAGGTAGGTAGGTGCCTCATTACAGATTTTGCATTGGGGCTCACAAGCTTCAAGTTACTCCTCTGGCTGTACCTCCTTGGTTTTAAAGAGGACCTTTCACGTCCTCATGTATATGCAGTTTTACATCTCGCTAGAAAGCCGACAGTGCCCCGGGGCTGGAGCTATCGGTGGACTTATTTTCACCGTCCACCGTCAGAAGGGCGTTCCTGACAGTCTAGCTGCGCTGTGAGGAACGCCCTCCCTGACTGTACTCGTCCATAGACTTGTACTGGGGGGGCGTTCCTCACAGCTCAGCGTCATCACTGGGCGGTAAGGAACGCCCCCTCTGACAGAACAGGACTATGGGACGAGTACACTCAGGGAGGGCATTCCTTACCGCAGATTTTGCTGCGATTTTTGAGCCAAAGCCAGGAGTGGATTGAGCACAAGGTAGAAGTATAAGAGCTTCCTATATATTTCCCATTGCTTATGTAGCCATTGTTGACTTTGGCTCCTAAAACCGCAGCAAAATCTGCAATAAAAAAGTTGCGTTTCCTCAACATTGGACGTGGGGGGAGTACCATAATTTCACTTCCGGTTCTATTCTATTTTAAACCAATCAGGGACTCGAGCCACCCGAACCCAAAACAAATCTTAGGCTGTTCGCCCATCTCTAGTCCTTACCTACCTAGTGGTATATTCTATTTGGCAGAGGGACCTTTGGGGCCCCCTCAGGGTCAATGGCTTGGTAGTGACTTCTACCACTGCACCCCCTATAGCTATGCCCCTGCCAAATCCCTTCAAAAACTTCAGACCATAGATAAAACACCTCCATAAAATTAGACCTCAGAGCAGAGCCCAAAATGTCTGCCTCTGCACCCCTTAAAACCACCCCCCGAATCACAGTCCTAGTCATATAGATAGCGATAAATATTCTGGCATTGTTAATGCGTGCATTTAGCCATTGGCAAGCTGCCTGGTTCTCTCGTCTCCCCCGCCTAGTCAGACCTTTATGTACTGTATGGCTTGGCAACCAATATTGCGGTGCTGGCAGAATGTGTCTATTAGTTCATCTTAAGCTAGGCTATTGCTTCTAAAAATACTGCATGTCTCTTCCAAGTGTACAGAAGACAGAAGGGCCGCTCTCCTGCTGCTCGCCTGCACAGAGAGCCACTTAGCACATCTACGCTAAGCTATGGGAACAATAGCAGTGCTGGCAAGAGGCTCAGAGCAAAGTTATTAGGACTGGGGCCAGACATCCCATGCATTATACATGTTACAGCACTGTTTGGCCGCCAGTAGCCACAGAGGATTTACAGGCACAAAGCAGCTTAGAAAGTGTTACAAAATGAGAGGCGAGTATTGAACTGGTAGGAAACCTGTGTGATATGCCTGCAGGTGACTAAATATGTGTGCGTGTACTAAACCCGCTGTGAAAACCTGCAAAATAAATCACCAGTTTATAGAATATTTGCTGGTCTATTGTTTTTCACAGATTTTTCTGCTCTCATTTCAGTATTACAGTTTGTTTAGGATTCTCCGCCTTCTGACTCAATATGGGCAGATTAAGGGTATGAATGGCCCTGGGCTATTCAGAGATTGTTGGCCCCCCCTACTGGTTACACCAATGACCCCATAGTTATCATAAGAAACCAAACCTATACCATCCAGTGATTCGAAGGAGAGATTTCCTTGGATTGTAGAATGTCTCTTTCCTCGTCTTCTCCATTTAGGGTAGACCACCACAAACACAACACAAATGTCTTAGCTTCCCCACTTTTCCATCACCCCATCCATCTTGTTACGACCCCAAATACTGTAATAGTGCCAAACAGATAACCCCCCTGAAAATACTAATACCAGAGATACCATATTGTGTGCCCTACAGTGAATAGAATCACACACAGTCCCCTCGGAAATAACTGTGCCCAGCAAATAGTTCCTTACGCCATAGAATAATGCTCCCCCAGTGTGGACATACCTCCCAAAGACATAAAGAGGGACAAATCTTGCAAATCTACATATATTAGAGGGATTGTCCATTTTTTTTTATTTATGGAGTATCTTTAGGATAGGCCATAAGTATCTGATTGGTGGGGGCCAACGGTCGGCTTCTGCATAGATCAGCTGATCGGAGGTGACTCCGGTTTGTGTACTATACAGTGCACAGAACCAGAAGCAGTTGGCTCCATTCCCTGAGTAGTGTCCTGGTGTCGTGACTGCAGCTCTTCTCACCTACCAATTAGATATCTATGTCCTATCAGAAACAAAAAATTGTGGAAATCCCTTTAAATTATGCCTCAAATCCCACCCAGTCCTTTTGTGCCCTAATAGAGTAATAGTGTCCTTTGTATAACACACAGTGATGTAGCCTCCTTAGTGTTCTGACACAGTATAATGTCCCCCACTCCTCACAGTATTATACACTACTGCCCCCTTAGTGGTTCCCTTGCAGTATAATTCCTCCTCATCCTCCTTCTTAGTGACCCTTCTTATAGTATAATGCCCCTTTTTGTCAGTACTATGAAAAAAAAGATTATCTGTATTCCCCTCACTCCCGTTACAGCTTCCATATACTATGTGTTGCAGGCCTCGGGCCTCTTACAGCCTTTGGTCTGAGCCTTTACGGCCTGACTTGGGCTTTGTCATTGATCCTCTCACCCACAGGTTACAGGCCTAAATGTCCCATAGCTTATGAAGGAAAACGGGAGGACAAGACGGAGCTATAGATTAACATGTCCCACCATAGCAACTTACACATTTATTGTATATTCACAAATTCAAAAATATTATAGAGCTATAAAAATACCATATTTCCCGGATAGCAATATGATTCCAGTGGGTGGCACAAGACTTTCTGTACAACATTTTTTTTTAACCCCTACTGGTCACCTGTTGTCATAGCTGGGAGATGGACACACTAACTCTTAAGACTTTGTAAAATTTATATTTATGAAGATACAAAATTTAGCAAATACCTTCTTCTTAATAAAGAGAAGATTTACTTGACATGTCTTACTAAGGCAAGCAAACCGCAAAGAGGACCCACCATGACTTCAGATGTGTTCTTCCATACCTTTCCTCTTGGCTTGACACATTCTGAAATCAGTGATATGAGATAACCAGCTTTAGCAAAAAAAATATGAATTTGCGATACTCTGTCAGGAGTTGTTTAAACTGCTTGTGCCTACATGTGGCCACCCAGTGGTTGCAGCCTGTTGAGTGTTTTGCTGACATGTTTCCATAATAACTACAACGTAATCTGTATAGTGAGAAATTAAAGTCTTTAATAAAATTGTCAGAAAGTCAAGAGTGGGCATAACCGTAGTTCAGTGAGCACCATTATTCAGTATAACACATTATACAGTTAACTACTAAGCACCCCCTAGTGGTTGCTGAAGGCAGTCAAAATATTATTACTGAACACCATCCATAAATCATAGTGTTTTTTTGGAATTTTAATACTGATAATGATGATGACCAGCCTGGTTAATGCAGTTCAGCCCCATTCAAAGAATAGGATTAATCTGTAGTGCCATTAACGGGCAATAAACAATGTATGGTGCAACCAGCGCTCCGCACTTGTCAGCATACTACCTTTCCTAGTAGATCGAAGTGTTTCTTTAAGGATTAGTGTGTTCACCTGTAAGCTTCCTTCTGCCAATTCCTGTCTGCTTGTGTAAAAGTGTGCTTCTCTATCCACACCCTGGCTGTGCAATGTTCAGTTGTCTGTTTTATGATCTGCTGTTTGGATACATGTCTGTATGTCTGAATATTGTTTCTGTCTGGCACTGGAGTCTGTAATTCTCTGGCCAGATTTGTCCTTTGACCATGTATCCCTGTCTATGCGTACACCATGTATATGTCCTTCTGTCTGCCATGTTTGAACGTATATCCTTCGCTCTGTCAAGTTTAAATGTATTGTCCTTCTGTCTTCCATGTTCGGATGCATGTCCTCCTGTCTACCATATTTAGATGCCTATCCTTCTGTCTGCTATGTTTGGCCTTTGGGTTTCTGCCATATTTGTATCTCTGTTACCTGTAGCTTATGGGCATTCTGTTTTGAACATTTCACCTTCATGCTTCCAATATGATTGTATCTCTGCTGCCTGTAACTTATGGGCCTTCTGTTATGTGTGTTTGGCCTACAAGCTTCCATTGTGTTTGTACCTTTGCTGCTTGTGGCTTGTGGTCCTTCTGCTATGTGTTTTGGGCCTTTGGGCTTCCACTGTGTTTGTGCCTTTGCTGCTTGTCCTTCTATTATGTACTCCCCGATGTCCTGCTTTGGATACCTGTATTAGACGCAGCCTCTCTTTAGACAACGCCCTTAGTGGATACCCCAAGTCAGACTGGTTTGGTAGCGCAGTGGGTCTACATCCCTCTATTCTATTACATATGAAGCTATGTGCTTTATGCTTTGAACATCTGATTTCTGGGGGTACTCATAGTCGAACCCCCAACGACCTGATACTGATGCTAAATGTCAAGTCCTGGAAAACCCCTTTAAAAGATGGACATTCACTTTCCAGCTATTTACAGACGACTGAATGATCTATTTAACGAAATTCTAAAGAATATAATTTTTCTAATGTCATTTTACATCAGTAAAAAACCACACAAACCACAAAATATGTAAAACACTCTGATAAATATGTTTTTTTATTCAATTACAGAAATTATGGGACAATTTGCATCACAAAAAAACTTAGCAGTTACATTATCTTAAAAATAATAAAATCCTACAATTGACGTAACAAATACATTACTGCACCAAATTGTAGGTTCTCTGTGATACAGATTATCAAAACTCTTTTTGGCACAAAACGCTCCAGTCTAATACAGATTTACACCAAGTACCCCTCCTCTACTAAAGATATCTCCTACCGCTACAGCAGTGCCTAGAATATCTCTATACAGTCATATGAAAAAGTTTGGGCGCCCCTATTAATCTTAATCATTTTTAGTTCTAAATATTTGGGTGTTTGCAACAGCCATTTCAATTTGATATATCTAATAACTGATGGACACAGTAATATTTCAGGATTGAAATGAGGTTTATTGTACTAACAGAAAATGTGCAATATGCATTAAACCAAAATTTGACCGCTGCAAAAATTTGGGTACCCTTATCATTTTATTGATTTGAATACTCCTAACTACTTTTTACTGACTTACTGAAGCACAAAATTGGTTTTGTAACCTCACTGAGCTTTGAACTTCATAGCCAGGTGTATCCAATCATGAGAAAAGGTATTTAAGGTGGCCAATTGCAAGTTGTTCTCCTATTTGAATCTCCTCTGAAGAGTGGCATCATGGGCTCCTCAAAACAACTCTCAAATGATCTGAAAACAAAGATTGTTCAACATAGTTGTTCAGGGGAAGGATACAAAAAGTTGTCTCAGAGATTTAACCTGTCAGTTTCCACTGTGAGGAACATAGTAAGGAAATGGAAGACCACAGGGACAGTTCTTGTTAAGCCCAGAAGTGGCAGGCCAAGAAAAATATCAGAAAGGCAGAGAAGAAGAATGGTGAGAACAGTCAAGGACAATCCACAGACCACCTCCAAAGAGCTGCAACATCATCTTGCTGCAGATGGTGTCACTGTGCATCGGTCAACAATACAGCACACTTTGCACAAGGAGAAGCTGTATGGGAGAGTGATGCGAAAGAAGCCGTTTCTGAAAGCACGCCACAAACAGAGTCGCCTGAGGTATGCAAAAGCACATTTGGACAAGCCAGCTTCATTTTGGAAGAAGGTCCTGTGGACTGATGAAACAAAGATTGAGTTGTTTGGTCATACAAAAAGGCGTTATGCATGGCGTCAAAAAAACACAGCATTCCAAGAAAAACACTTGCTACCCACTGTAAAATTTGGTGGAGGTTCCATCATGCTTTGGGGCTGTGTGGCCAATGCCGGCACCGGGAATCTTGTTAAAGTTGAGGGTCGCATGGATTCAACTCAGTATCAGCAGATTCTTGAGAATAATGTACAAGAATCAGTGACGAATTTGAAGTTACGCCGGGGATGGATATTTCAGCAAGACAATGATCCAAAACACAGCTCCAAATCTACTCAGGCATTCATGCAGAGGAACAATTACAATGTTCTGGAATGGCCATCCCAGTCCCCAGACCTGAATATCATTGAACATCTGTGGGATAATTTGAAGCGGGCTGTCCATGCTCGGCGACCATCAAACTTAACTGAACTGGAATTGTTTTGTAAAGAGGAATGGTCAAAAATACCTTCATCCAGGATCCAGGAACTGATTAAAAGCTACAGGAAGCGACTAGAGGCTGTTATTTTTGCAAAAGGAGGATCTACTAAATATTAATGTCACTTTTCTGTTGAGGTGCCCATACTTTTGCACCGGTCAAATTTTGGTTTAATGCATATTGCACATTTTCTGTTAGTACAATAAACCTCATTTCAATCCTGAAATATTACTGTGTCCATCAGTTATTAGATATATCAAATTGAAATGGCTGTTGCAAACACCCAAATATTTAGAACTAAAAATGATTAAGATTAATAGGGGTGCCCAAACTTTTTCATATGACTGTATATGTCATAGATCCATCTGCATAAAAGTGTCACCTGCTGTCGCAGTCAATAAAAAAAATAATAATCCTCGCTTCTTATACCTGCTTGTAAGATATACTTTTATTTTGTGAGTTCACTTTGAAGTGTCCTGTCTCCTACATACTGCCTAGGCAGCCATCTTTAGGGGCTCGACCAGCATAGCCTAGCTCCTTACTTGTATCCAGAGACCTCAAGGAGGCAATATCTGCTTTCTTATAGCCATTAACAAGAAAGGTGCCTTCCCCCTGTTATTGTTATATTGCTGCTCTCTTCCTGAACCAATGTCACACGCGTCCTTAGTTTGTGGGGGTATTACAGCACACTTCTATCTGGGAAGATACCGAAAAAAGGGCTGACCTCCCGGAGTACCTGGCAACTGGCCAAATCTCTTGAGCTCCTGTATCCACCGGAGTCTCTATCATATGTGACATAAGCACCTTATGTGCAGTCACATTCAAAAAAAGGGAGGAGTGGTTAGGACATTGTCTGCCCACATCACACAACGGATTGGGACATACTCCCAGAAAGGGGGTGTGGTCTCATGAGAAATGGGTGGGGTCACCCCTGAAAATAGTCTGCTAGTGTTTACAAGTATGAATTACAGAGCAATTGAATTTAATTCTATTAGCTGAGTTGCAATAGATATAACCTAAGGAGAAGTGTGGCACTTTTTCTAGCAAAGAAATCATGTTTTTCTAATTCTGGACAACCCCTTTAAAGGGATTTTCCACTCATAATACTTTTCCCATAACCACAGAATGGGGGATATAATCTGGTCAAGAATGGCACCGAATACAGTGTTCAGTCACTCCTATAGAAGTGCATGGAGAGGTATCTATGTACATGTACCATTGTTTCAGTCAAATGGGCCTTGGGAACCAAAGTTCTTGTGACCATTGGGATCCCCAACAATCAGACACTTATTCCCTATCCTGAGGACAGGGGAAAAGTATTTATAGTGACATATGTAATAATAGTGACATCACTGATCTCAGCCACCGCCCACGCCTATCTGCCCCTGTATATCAGGGATGACTTTGACTAAAATTTAGTAGGACTATTTTGATCTTGTCATAGTTTGTAGAGAACAGGTTCACCATAAAGTAAAGCTTCATGTTTAGATCTGCTTCTCAGAATATATTAAGGAATTGCTCTAGACATTGTTTCGGCAGTCTGTAGCTTGAATCCAATCTGAGCATAATCTGCATAATCTGTGAGACATTTATGGCATATCCTTTAAAGGGAACTAATCAGGTCAATTTGGGACAGTAAACCACAAACAGGTCCTTATGAACCTGTGGGGGTTAGTTTCTTATATAGCCTTGCTGTAAACCTTTATTCTTACCTAGCGTCTGTATTCCTGGCACCTGCGCAGTTGTTCGATGAATGCAGGGAAAGTACACCTTGGCTTCACTACACATGCGCCAAACCTCGTGTGCATGCGCAGTGATATTGAGGTGTATTTCCTCCAGCTTCACTGAACACTCATCTCTTTAAGAATAGTCCATCATTTTTTTTCCCACGGGGGTAATTTATCAACAGTATAGCAGATTAGTCGCAGATTAGAGGGCATACGACCACTGGGACCCCCAGTGGTTCAATGCAATCTATTCATCTTCTGGAACTTGGCAATCTCTGGCAGTCCCATAGAAGGCAATGAAGCAGTAATGCATTTCCTGTGGATGGGGGTGAGTTGATCTTGTGGGCAAACTCTTTCAAGCAATACAGGGGAAAAGTTGGTCTCGTGGGCAAACCCCTTTAAGCAATATGGCGGATACAGTAAGTTGCTCTCATGGGCAAACCCTTTTAAGCAATATCCTCAAATATTTTGAAACATAGTTCCAAAAAATACAGTTATATATTAGTGCAAAATAAGAGATACAATATATACAATAAATATTCTGCTATACAGTACAAAATCCTATAAGGAACAGTATACACAAAATTCAAGAAAAAAGTACAAATATGTTACTAAATACAGCAAAATGAAGTGAGGATACATTCAGTTGTAGTGGATCCTTGTGAATAATTACACGTCTTTGGAGTCTAAATATATAGAAAGCCGGGATGTAGGAATGATGTGGAAAGCCTGAGATACCTGATTTCTCTATATCTACAGTCACTCATTAAAAATAAGCTGCACAAGGAACCCAAGGACGCAGACGTGGTATTTTTGCAACCTATGCGATACAGTGGTGAGCAAAAAAAATATATATTTTCTTCTAAGAAACATTTATTATTTATATGTACAGAATCTACAAGACAACGCAGAAGAGCGGCAGAGGATCGCAGAGGAGCAGAATCCTGGATCCCTTTCGAAATTAGAAGTTTTGGATTTTTTTTTTTTTAACTAAAGTTATGAAAGTTTTTTTTAGCTTATTACAAGTAGAGATGACAACAAAGTATAATGGGATGAAACCTATGCTGAGTATGGACTGATCCATGTGAAAAATAAATAAGTAGGCCATGACCCAGGGTCTATAAGAGTGGTCCAGGGTCTATGGTCTGCTACATAAAACAGGTCCAGTAGGGGGGCTGATCAAACAAATTGGAGGTCTAGGGCTCCACAGTGACTAGTAGTGGTTAAATCAAGGAATTGCTACAACCACGTCTTTCTATATAAACTTTACAAGAAAAAGCTGTGGCATAAGACTTCAGTTCTTTATCCCTTCTTCTGGATTTGATTCATCAAAAATGTTCAGTGAATTTACAAATGTGTCCTTCCTTACTGTTTCGCATATACTGAGATGTGTGACACAAAATGACTAGCTTTGAAAAAATACCATGATCGTCTGATACTCTGTCGTGAGATGTTTATCCTATATGTGTCTATGGGTGGCCACCAGTGGTGATTTCGTGAATTACACCCTCTCAAGAGTTTTGCTAGAATTTTGCAAGAGTCCTTAACCAAGTTTAAGCTAAGGTAAGGGTGGATACAGTACAATCAATGAAGCTGAAAATAAAGTAGAAAAATAGTGGTCTAGAAAAGTGTTCCTATATTTTAGTCCTCGAATATCACCAATGTGTTCATTTTTCATGATCTCCTTTGTATTGCACTGGTGACAGGACTACTGTCAGTAGATCAGACATTTATTCTTGGCTAGAAATGGGTGAACCTTATCGTCACGAGCCGGGTCCAACCCAAATATCCCAAATTATCCAGCACTCTCCTGGTGATGTCATCCGTCTGGGGACACCAGAGTATAATTTACTTCTAGTTCTATCCAAAACAGATTAGGGCAAAAATGAATCAGGCGTCCGAGTCACTATCAGCCCAGCAACTACTACTTCCTGACCCAAGGAGAACCATCTTTAAACCTTTGCTACAGCTCAGTTGTTTCAAGATGCCTCCATTTTTTGTATGAATGTTTTATGTGCCTTGCCGTGAGTTACTTACAACCTGGCCTACTGTTTCCTCACTTATCAAGGATACCCCAACCACCATCAGGCAGGAGACACTAGCATGGAGCATACTCCAAGACAAAATAACTATCGCCAACATCCACACTGCAGGCCTTCTCATCACTACACTAATGATGTGAGGAGTGTAAAAGGGTTTGGTAAGACCAACCCACCCAATGTGAACCTAACCGTAACAGACCACTACTACTCCCATCTTCTCCATACTCCTCCGCTGGGTTTCAGCAGTATTATTGACTCATGGACTGTACATCCTTCTATTGAACCAAACTTGGATCCCTACAGAATCTTATGGTGTGCTATGTTCTGTTTATTAGAACCTAGTGGGCTCCAGATTTTGCAGATGTGTCCACCCATACTTTAGCTTGTATTTGGTTAAGGACTCAATTTTGCATTAAACAAGTTCAATACAATAATCTGACATGCTAGCAAAACCATTGACAGGCTGCAATTCCTATCACAGCCACTGGGTGGCCACACATAGATAACTATAGCGTCAACATCTCATGGCAGAATATCATGAAATAATGTTATTTTGATAAGCTGATCATTTCATGCCACATGTCTCAGGATATGTTGAGCTTGTCGATATATTAATATGCTGATATGCTTACATGTTGAAAATAAGTTAAGAAAAGGTAAAAAAGGTCTCATATGTACAATAATATGGACAGTTAAATATAGGTACAATACACCCAACTGGGATTGTGTGTAACCCAAAAGTTGGGACAAAACAAACAGTTACACTTCAGTATTATAGTCATATTTTTTATAACATAAATATTAGCACTGACCTAAAGGTAAATTCACACGGTAGAATTTTTGGACGGAATCCACTGCAAAAAATCTACCTCCATTCATTTCTTTGGGAGGCAGGTGCTACTTTTTTCAACTAGATGATGATTGTAAAAAGAAGTTTCCTGCCCGAACCTCACACTGATGTGAACAAGAGTAGAAGGTTTCCATGGTGGATTCCACTGCAAAATCCACCATGTGAACTTACCCAAAAATTGGAATTGGTGGCACATATGTTTAACACTTAACTGAAAAAAGTAGCCAACCTTATGTCATTAGAAACCATAGGAATGACAAGTCTATCTAATAGTGATAAGTGAAATTCTCTTTGTAGAGGTTTTCTACTTTGGTAGGGTTCCTTGACAATAATGTGATCAGGTCACTCTGCTAAGGTCTTCAACTCCCTCCCTAAAAATAAATATATGCAATATACCAAACACCATCATCATAGTAATATTCAATAATGTTCTATGCATGAATAAAAGATTGTACTTGACTCTTTTGGAAAGATCGGAACTTCTAGATATAATATGCAAGCTCCTCACAAAGACATTAGGGAAGTGTTTCCAAGACTGAAGTTTACTAGTTCAGTATTGGGTAACCTAAAGTGTTGTCATGGGGGCATACGAGGAGTTGAATACGTCATATCTGTACATTTGGGCCCTGATAACACCGACATATTATAATGATAATCGATCACCTCGCATTTTATGTCTAGTGTCCTTACATCTTATCCAATATCTCCAAAATAGAACGGATCTTGATACTTTTCCAGGAAGGGTTGAAGAGCTGACAATTCACTGAACACCAGGTTAATAGTATAGGTTGCCTGGACGTCTCTTTAGCTGGCCCTGTGCAAGCAGTAGTCATTTTCAGTATCTAGAGAGCTGTTGTATCCGGATGAGGGATATAGTTCTCTCTTCAGTATCCTGTTGACAATATTGAGCAGAACCTTCTTGTACTGCTGACGTAGAAGTGAATAAACAAAGGGGTCCGCAGCGGCTTTGCTGTATGCCAGGCACTTACTTACAATCCCCCAGTAGTTGTTAATTTTTACATATGGAAGAAGTTCTATTAACCTGCAAGACATGAATAAGAAAGAAGCTTAATCAGACACGTTTATCCATAGTCAGTCTGTAGCCCCAGTTTATGACTACTTGATTCAGCATTGGGTATTGCATTATTATTATTATTGTTTATTTATATAGCACCATTAATTCCATGGTGCTGTACATTATTATATTAATTCCATGGTGCTGTACATTATTATATTAATTCCATGGTGCTGTACATTATTATATTAATTCCATGGTGCTGTACATTATTATATTAATTCCATGGTGCTGTACATTATTATATTAATTCCATGGTGCTTTATATTATTATATTAATTCCATGGTGCTGTACATTATTATATTAATTCCATGGTGCTTTATATTATTATATTAATTCCATGGTGCTTTATATTATTATATTAATTCCATGGTGCTTAACATTTGCAGATTTACATACGGTACACAAGATATACAAAACAAATACACTACTAACAGTGACCAACTGGCACAGTGGCATAGAGGGCCCTGCCCGCAAGGGCTAACAATCTATGAGGGAAGAGGGATAGAGACAGAAGGTGGGGGTAGAGACTGTACAGGTGGTGGTGTGGTGACAGTAGTGTTATTGGAGGTTGTAGGCCTTCCTGAATAGGTGAGTCTTCAGGACCTTCTTGAATCTTGTGACTGTGGGGGACAGTCTTATGTGTCTTGGTAATGAGTTTCAGAGTATGGGGGATGCACGGGAGAAGTCTTGGAGACGATTGTGTGAAGAGCGGATAAGAGCAGAGCGGAGTAGAAGGTCTTTGGAGGATCGGAGGTTACGTGTGGGCAGGTAGCGGGAGATTAGGTCGGAGATATATGGAGGGGACAGGTTGTGGATGGCTTTGTATGTCAGCGTTAGTAGTTTGAACTCTATTCACTGGGTGACGGGTAGCCAGTGAAGGGATTGGCAGAGGGGAACGGCCGATGAAGAACGGGGGGAGAGGTGTATTAAGCGAGGAGCACAGTTTAAGGTGGACTGGAGGGGGGCGAGAGTGTTAGCTGGGAGGCCATGGAGAAGAATGTTACAGTAGTCTAGGCGGGAGATTATGAGGGCGTGGACTAGCATCTTTGTAGTTTCAGGGGTGAGGAAGGAGCGGATTCGATGGATGTTCTTGAGTTGGAGGCGGCATTCGGTGTTGAGGGTTTGAATATGAGGTTTGAAGGATAGGTCACAGTCTAAGGTTATCCCAAGGCAGCGGGCCTGTGGGACTGGGGTGAGAGTGGCTCCATTAATTTTGATAAATCGGTCAGGTAGGGGGGTCGTGCGAGGAGGGGTGAAGATTATGAACTCCGTTTTCTCCATGTTGAGTTTGAGAAAGCAGGAGCAGAGAAAGGAGGCTACGGCTGCTAGACATTCTGGGACTCTGGACAACAGAGAGGTAATGTCTGGTCCAGAGAGATATATTTGGGTGTCGTCAGCATAGCAATGGTAATGGAAGCTATGGGATTCTATGAGTTGGCCAAGGCCTAGGGTGTAGATGGAGAACAGGAGGGGTTCTAGGACGGAGCCTTGGGGGACACCTACAGAAAGAGGGCGTGGCGGGGAGGTGGTGTGCAGTATTGTGCAAAAGTTTTATGCATGCATGGGGAAAAAATGCTTTCAGATATACAAGTAGGGTAGGGTCACATATATCAGTTGCATCAGTATCAGTTTTTTTTGTCCCTTAGTCATTACAACTGATTCCAAAACTCATGTGAAAATGCATCAGTTGTCATCAGGTTTTTTTTTACAAATTTCTACTCCAAAACCATAAGTTGCCATCAGGTGTCATCAGTTTTTACCATGATGGTCCACAAGCATGATGGGCTGCCGAGGCCAATAGAGTAGGGGTACTCAACTACTTTTAGTAAATTTCCATTGACCAGGATCCGCCATCAAGTAAAGGTCCAAGATGAACACGTTCAGTATTTACAGTATTTTTCATACAAAAAGACACGTCTGACTATAAAATGCTCCACAGGTTTAAACAAGAAAACATAAGGATTAGGCCGAGGGCGACTAACATGGCATTATACTATGCGGGGGGCACTAACGTGGCATTATACTATGTGGTAGTGACTAACGTGGCATTATACTGTGGGGGGTAGTGACTAACATGGCATTATACTGTGCAGGGGGCACTAACGTGGCATTATACTGTGCAGGGGGCACTAATGTGACATTACATGGTGTGGGGGGCAATTAAACTGTAGGGGGGCTTTAAGGAACATTATACTGTGGGTATTGACATTAGTCCCACACAGTATAATACCCCATTATTGTTCCTCCTCAGTATGCTCCTTAGCAGGGCCGTTTTAACACATTGGTGGGTTCAGTGCAATGGTTTCATAAGTGGCCCCCCCCATCACCACCACGTAGGAATACCTGACTTACACAAATTATAATGCCCCATTAAAGGCCCTAGCACAGTATAATGCCTCCCTTGTGGCCCCTTACAATATAATGTTCCCCAGCAGCTATCCCCACAGTTTAGTGTCCCCATCCACCTGCCCCCAGTTTAACCCTTTCACTGCCAGGGGTTTTCAGGTTTTTTTTTTCTCCGCTGACTGCTGGTGCAATTTTCACAGTTTTTAGATGGACAAATAAAATCTAAATCGCAACATTAAAAAATTATACTACCCTTCCTTCCCCATACCTATATATTTCCTGAAAGTAGACACCTGCAGCATTGTCAAAATGCCACTTGGTACTGTATGCAAACAGGCACCTTCATGCAATTTTGATTTAAAATGAATGTTTTATAAAAAAAAATGCAAATACATTTATATTAGTTGCTAAAAGTGGAAACCAAACAAAAAGTTGTATGCACCAAACCTCCTAAAAATAAGAGTTCAACATGTGAAAAGTTCATTCACATCAATAAGGCCTACACCTGCAGGCACATATCTTCAGAAAATCACCAGAACTGGAGGGAACAAAAACCTGCTTTGAAGCTGGAAATGGTAAAAAAGTATCATCTTATAAAATATAGGGATTACACACTGTGAAAAGCAAGTGCACCCCTAAACCCGATATATTTTTTCAAAGTAGACAACCTGAAGATTACATGTATCTCAATAGGTTATCCACCTTCGTGTAACTTTGTGACAAAAACAATTTTTTGAAAAAATGCACTAAAACACATATTTGCACCTAAAAATCCTATTCAATCTTACATTCACACACAAAATACATATAAAATAATAGCTCAAAGTGTACGCAATTTATATATACCACAAACATCAACTACAACAAGAGCTCGTACTCTCAAAAACACTGATACAGAAGACAAGCAATATTTTGCTGTTATTCACATGTTAAAAATCTATACTGCACCTAGCAAACTGTGACTGTGATACCAAAATCTAACTTTTTTGAGATTGCACAGCATACAGTATATAAAAACACAGCTTAATATTTCATATATACAACCACCTTCATGCAACTTTGAAGCAAACAGAGATTACAAGCAAAAATTGCACAAAAATTCAAATTTGCCACTAAAGTGCAGGCTCAAGCAATCCCTTTCTGCAAACAAAATGTACTTTCCAAAAAACTGCAATATGCGAGAAATTCATACATACCACACCCACATATACAGTTGTGCTAAAAAGTTTACATACCCCAGCAGATTTTTTGTTTTTTTGGCCTTCTGTCAGAGAATATGAATGATAACACAAAAACTTTTTCTACACTCATGGTTAGTGGTTGGGTGAAGCCATTTATTGTCAAACTTCTGTGTTTTCTCTTTTTAAATCATAATGACAACCAAAAACATCAAAATGACCCTGTTCAAAAGTCCACATACCCTGGTGATTTTGGCCTGATAACATGCCCAGAAGTTGACACAAAGGGGTTTGAATGGCTACTAAAGGTAACATCCTCACCTGTGACCTGTTTGCTTGTAATCAGTGTGTGTGCATAAAAGCTGAGTGAGTTTCTGGGATCCAGACAGACTGTTGCATCTTTCCTCCAGCCACTGACGTTTCTGGATTGTGAGTCATGGGGAAAGCGAAAAAATTGTCCACAGATCTACAGGAAAAGGTAGTTGAACTGTATAAAACAGGAAAGGGATACAAAAAGATATCCAAGGAATTGATAATGCCAGTCAGCAGTGTTCAAACTGTGATTAACATATGGAAACTCAGGGGCTCTGCAAAAACCAAACCACGGTCAGGTAGACCAACCAAAATTTCGGCCACAACTGCCTGGAAATTCATTCGGGATGCAAAGAAAAATCCACACATAACATCAGCTGAAATACAAGACTCTCTGAATACTATTGGCGTGGCTGTTTCAAGATGCACAATAAGGAGGCACTTGAAGAAAAATGGGCTGCATGGTCGAGTTGCCAGAAGAAAGCCATTACTGCGCAAATGCCACAAAGAATCTCGCCTTCAATACGCCAAACAGCACAGAGACAAGCCTCAAAACTTCTGGAACAAGGTAATTTGGAGTGATAAGACAAAAATCGAACTTTTTGGCCACAACCATAAACGTTACATTTGGAGAGGTGTCAACAAGGCCTATGATGAAAGGAACACCATTCCTACTGTAAAGCACGGAGGTGGATCACTGATGATGTGGGGATGTGTGAGCTTCAAAGGTTCAGGAAACTTGGTCAAAGTTGAAGGAAAGATGAATGCAGCACGTTATCAGTAAATACTGGAGAAAATTTGCACTCATCAGCCAGGAAGCTGCGCATGGGACGTACTTGGACGTTCCAACATGACAACGATCCAAAACACAAGGCCAAGTCGACCTGTCATTGGCTACAGCAGAAGAAAGTGAAGGTTCTGGAGTGGCCATCTCAGTCTCCTGACCTCAATATCATTGAGCCACTCTGGGGAGATCTCAAGCGCGCAGGACTTGCAAGACAGCCCAGGAATTTACAGGAACTGGAGACTTTTTGCCAAGAAGAATGGGCAGTTTTACCATCTGAGAAAATAAAGAGCCTCATCCACAACTACCACAAAAGACTTCAAGATGTCATTGATGTTAGAGGGGGCAATACACGGTATTAAGAACTGGGGGATGGGAACTTTTGAACAGGGTCATTTTGATGTTTTTGGTTGTCATTATGATTTAAAAAGAGAAAACACAGAAGTCTGACAATAAATGGCTTCAACCAACCACTAACCATGAGTGGAGAAAAAGTTTTTGTGTTATCATCCATATTTTCTGAAAAAAGGGCAAAAAAAACAAAAAAAATCTGCCAGGGTATGTAAACTTTTTAGCACAACTGTATATATATTTACAGGTGCAGGTGTTAAAGAAACGCCAAAATCGCAGAAATGCAGCAACCAATTTTATGCATGCAATTAAATAGGAGTTTACATAAGAGTAGAATTTTCTATCCCCCTATAAAAATTCTAATTCTAATGAATAATTATAATCTCTATACCTAACTAATGTGATAACTAGGGTCAGCTTCAGATTGGTGTAACACGACCGCTTTATTGCTCACATATAATGGACGCAACCTCTGAAGTTCCCGCGGTTCATCATTACTGGTGTTAGAGAGTCTGATGACCTACTGGAAGTGTAGGGGTTTCATTTGTATTGTGGGTGCAAAAGAAAAAAAAAGCACCCATCTTAAAGCTGCCAAAAACTTGGATTTTATATGGTGACATTCAATGGGTGACAATGTGTTATCTGACTGACAGAACTTTCCACTTATCAGCAATGTTTTATACATTCATCTCTAGTAATAATCATTATTGTTATTATTTTAGTGTGTAATGGATATCACTAGAGAGCCGGTCCGCGTATTTTACTCTATAAAGATCAGGTATGGACAGGACAGTGAAAAAGTGTAAACTTTATTGATGACTTTGTGCATGTGTTGTGTAAGTGTTTGGTGCAACTCTTTTGGCGCTGTGACCTGGATGATGGTAAATGTCTGTGTCACAGCGCCAATAAAATTCCTGGTTATGTTCAGAGGGGTATTACATAAGAATACCCGTGTTTTTAGGTTCAGAGTGGTATTACATTATCTCTATGTGACAATCAGAGAGCAAAGGTATAGTATGCTCTCTGACAGGATAGGGGATAACATGGACAGAAGTCCTCGCTACCCCTCCCTGGGGTCACATAGAGGTTATGTACAGATAATGTGTCTCTGCAGTCTGCAGCTCTGCTCCTTCCCCCTCCTTCCTCCTTCAGCAGCTCTGAGATGCTACCTGAGGCAGAAGGTGGGAGGACAATTTAGAGCCCCATATCTCAGGATCTGTTAGGGCTATGAAGATGAGCTTGGATTCATTTTAAAGTTTTAAATTAATTTTCATCATGATAGCCCTTACACATTCAGAGCGATTTGCTGTTAAAACAATGTCGGGAATTGATATCCGCATTGGGATTTCAATGCCAAACATCGTTTTCACCAGCAAATTGTTCTGGATCTGTAAGAGCGATCATGATGATCTTGGTATCATTTTAAAGATGAGATTCCCATTTTTAAAATGAATCCAAGTTCATCTTTATAGTCACATCCATCTTTAGGCAGCACCACATGACATCCGGCGTTAAGGAAATTTTAAGGAAGCTGGATGGAAAAATACTGCAGATAGCATTTTTCCAACCGGCACACATCAGGCGCCGTACAGTGCTGTACAGTGCCAGAACTGATGCCTCTTGTGCCAGAACCGATCCAATAGAAAACTATGGGATCCATCCTGGCATCAGTTTCCCTCTGGCTTGTGTGCACCATGCCGGAGAGAAATTGATGAGTGCACCGGACATACAGTGCTGGCCAAAAGTATTGGCACCCCTGCAATTCTGTCAGATAATACTCAATTTCTTCCAGAAAATGATTGCAATCACAAATGCTTTGGTAATAATATTTTCATTTATTTTGCTTGCAATGAAAAAACACAAAAGAGAATGAAAAAAAAAGTCAAATCATTGATCATTTTACACAAAACTCCAAAAATGGGCCGGACAAAAGTATTGGCACCCTCAGCCTAATACTTGGTAGCACAACCTTTAGACAAAATAACTGCGAACAACCGCTTCCGGTAACCATCAATGAGTTTCTTACAATGCTCTGCTGGAATTTTAGACCATTCTTCTTTGGCAAATTTCTCCAGGTCCCTGAGATGTGAAGGGTGCCTTCTCCAAACTACCATTTTGAGATCTCTCCACAGGTGTTCTATGGGATTCAGGTCTGGACTCATTGCTGGCCACTTTAGAAGTCTCCAGTGATTTCTCTCAAACCATTTTCTAGTGCTTTTTGAAGTGTGTTTTGGGTCATTGTCCTGCTGGAAGACCCATGACCTCTGAGGGAGACCCAGCTTTCTCACACTGGGCCCTACATTATGCTGCAAAATTTGTTGGTAGTCTTCAGACTTCATAATGCCATGCACACGGTCAAGCAGTCCAGTGCCAGAGGCAGCAAAGCATCCCCAAAACATCAGGGAACCTCCGCCATGTTTGACTGTAGGGACCGTGTTCTTTTCTTTGAAGGCCTCTTTTTTTTTTCCTGTAAACTCTATGTTGATGCCTTTTCACAAAAAGCTCTACTTTTGTCTCATCTGACCAGAGAACATTCTTCCAAAAAGTTTTTGGCTTTCTCAGGTAAGTTTTGGCAAACTCCAGCCTGGCTTTTTTACGTCTCTGGGTCAGAAGTGGGGTCTTCCTGGGTATCCTACCATAGAGTCCCTTTTCATTCAGACGCCAACAGATAGTACGGGTTGACACTGTTGTACCCTCGGACTGCAGGGCAGCTAGAACTTGTTTGGATGTTAGTCGAGGTTCTTTAGCCACCATCCGCACAATCTTTCGTTGAAATCTCTCGTCAATTTTTCTTTTCCGTCCACATCTAGGGAGGTTAGCCACAGTGCCATGGGCTTTAAACTTCTTGATGACACGGCGCACGGTAGACACAGGAAAATTCAGGTCTTTGGAGATGGACTTGTAGCCTTGAGATTGCTCATGCTTCCTCACAATTTTGCTTCTCAAGTCCTCAGACAGTTCTTTGGTCTTCTTTCTTTTCTCCATGCTCAATGTAGTACACACAAGGACACAGGACAGAGGTTGATTCAACTTTAATCTATTTCAACTGGCTGCAAGTGTGATTTAGTTATTGCCACCACCTGTTATGTGCCACAGGTAAGTAACAGGTGCTGTTAATTACACAAATTAGAGAAGCATCACCTGATTTTTCAAAGGGTGCCAATACGTTTGTCCACCCCCTTTTTTATGTTTGGTGTGGAATTATATCCAATTTGGCTTTTTGACAATTCTTTTTGTGGTTTTCCATTGAAGACAAATTAAATGAAGATATTATTACCAAAGCATTTGTGATTGCAATCATTTTCTGAAAGAAATTGAGTATTATCTGACAGTATTGCAGGGCTGCCAATACTTTTGGCCAGCACTGTATGTGAACGCACCCTTAGAAGACTAGGTTCATCTGCATCAGGCTCTGCATTGTTCACGTCCGCCTTTGGACCCAAATGACAGAAAGCTTGATTGCTAAAACAGTGGTTACCCACGGACACCAGTGGACCTCACTGATTATAATGGGGTCCGCCGGATGTCTGGTGTTTTCATACTGGAAGTGGCAGAGAAAAAAGTCCTCTGTGCAATACTTTTCGCCAGTTTTTGCCGATGTGAACTTTGCATAGGTGATATACCATGTCAATGCAATTTGGGATATGTTAGTGAATTGGGCAGTAACACTGCGTTTTGTCTGGAGGCGGAGAATCTGTATGCTGTATGTCATGCAGTAATACCGCCCACTTGACTAGTCTATACGAATGTGTAGCAACACTAAAAGGGCTTATATCTTTGGAATAGCTGAATGGATTTGGATAAACAAAACACTGAAATTCTCAGATTGACAGCGTCGATCATTGGGCTTGTGATAGGCCCTCTTTTTCTGCTTTTCTTCTGGGTAGCATAACTTTACACAACACAGGAGTCACCAGTGATTATCCTTATGTGTAAATCCGTTTAATACCCAGCTGTTTATGACTTTTCATGGCCCCTTACATAAATGTGCACCACTAATGACTGCAGTTGATTCACCCACACATTGCTTCATGTGTACCTTCTAGATAAGGGGGAGCTGTATAGCAGTGGTCCTTAAGGTGTGGTACGGCCATGAAGGACATGTAGGTAACGTGGCATAATGACACTATGACGTTATGCATCATTACGCTATGTGACCGATGAGGCTGACATGATCTCTAGAGGAAGGAAGAACCAAAACCAGCTGTCTTGGAAGATTTTGGCACTAATTTGAAATATACAGTCATGGCCAAAAGTTTTGAGAATGAAACAAATATTAATTTTTACAAAGTCTACTGCTTCAGTTTTTCTAATGGCAATTTGCATATACTCCAGAATGTTATAAAGAGTGATCAGCTTAACAGCAATTACTTGCAAAGTCAATATTTGCCTAGAAAATGAACTTTATCCCCCAAAACACATTTCAACATCATTGCAGCCCTGCCTTAAAAGGACCACCTAACATCGTTTCAGTGATTGCTCCATTAACACAGGTGTGGGTGTTGATGAGGACAGGGCTGAAGATCAATCTGTCATGATTAAGTAAGAATGACACCACTGGACACTTTAAAAGGAGGCTGGTGCTTGCCATCATTGTTTCTCTTCTGTTAACCATGGTTATCTCTAAAGAAACACGTGCAGTCATCATTGCACTGCACAAAAATGGCCTAACTGGGAAGAGTATTGCAGCTAGAAAGATTGCACCTCAGTCAACAATCTATCGCATCATCAAGAACTTCAAGGAGAGAGGTTCCATTGGTGCCAAAAAGGCTCCAGGGCGCCCAAGAAAGACCAGCAAGCGGCAGGACCGTCTCTTAAAAGTGTTTCAGCTGCGGGATCGGGCTACCAGCAGTGCAGAGCTTGCTGAGGAATGGCAGCAGGCAGGTGTGAGTGCATCTGCACGCACTGTGAGGCGGAGACTCTTGGAGCAAGGCCTGGTCTCAAGGAGGGCAGCAAAGAAGCCACTTCTCTCCAGAAAAAACATCAGGGACAGACTGATATTCTGCAAAAGGTACAGGGAGTGGACTGCTGAGGACTGGGGAAAAGTCATTTTCTCTGATGAATCCCCTTTTCGATTGTTTGGAACATCTGGAAAACAGCTTATTCGGAGAAGAAGAGGTGAGCGCTACCACCAGTCTTGTCTCATGCCAACTGTAAAGCATCCTGAAACCATTCATGTGTGGGGTTGCTTCTCAGCCAAGGGAATCGGCTCTCTCACAGTCTTGCCTAAAAACACAGCCATGAATAAAGAATGGTACCAGAATGTCCTCCAAGAGCAACTTCTCCCAACCGTCCAAGAGCAGTTTGGCGCTCAACAATGCCTTTTCCAGCATGATGGAGCACCTTGCCATAAAGCAAAGGTGATAACTAAATGGCTCAGGGAACAAAACATAGAGATTTTGGGTCCATGGCCTGGAAACTCCCCAGATCTTAATCCCATTGAGAACTTGTGGTCAATCATCAAGAGACGGGTGGACAAACAAAAACCAACAAATTCAGACAAAATTAAAGCATTGATTCTGCAAGAATGGACTGCTATCAGTCAGGATTTGGTCCAGAAGTTGATTGAGAGCATGCCAGGGAGAATTGCAGAGGTCCTGAAGAAGAAGGGTCAACACTGCAAATATTGACTTGCTGCATTAACTCATTCTAACTGTCAATATAAGCTTCTGTTACTCATAATATGAATGCAATTAGATTTCTGTATGTGATAAAAACATCTGACAAACACACATAAAAACCAGAGGGCAGCAGATCATGTGAAAATATAATATTTGTGTCATTCTCAAAACTTTTGGCCATGACTGTATATTTATGTATATTCCAGTACATGATTTTTTTTTTTCGGCCTCAAAAGTTATGTCAGGGAGTGCTTAGGCCTGTGACATGGCCTCAGTAGTCTCATGGGTCATGCGGCATAATGAGGATAATCACAGGTCTCAGCAGTCCTTGTCGTCACTTGGGAGGCAGATTGGGATCCTATAGCTGTGCTGGAGCCTGAGTTAGGTAAGTAACACTTTTTATAATGTTTTTTCACCTTCCCTGGGCCTCCTCTTATTATACTCTGAGTATATTAGTATGGAGGTAATGGGAGCACAGCCCATGAAGAAGGTGAACAGAGAGAGGTAGTAATGTGTGGGACTGCATGATAGAAAGGGGAGAGGAGTGGTGTGCTTACATGGGACTGTGTGATGGAAGAGACAGTAGGGAGAAGAGTGACGCTTTTACGTTGGACTGCATGATGGAAGGGTTAAAGGGGGGAGGAGTGATGCTTTTAGTTTGAAGCCCATGCGGATACGCAGCTTTTTTAGTTACAGATTTTGCTGCGGTTCTTTGAGGCAAAGCCAAGAATGGCTACAAAATGAATGGGAATATATAGGAAGCTCTTATACTTCTACCTTTTGCTCAATCCACTTCTGGTTTTGGCTCAAAAAAGGCAACAAAATCTGCAACAAAAAAGCTGCGTTTCCACAACGTGGGGCCTCAGCCGTACATGAGACTGCATGATGGAAGTGGCAGTGGGGAGAGGAGTGATTTTTTTTTTTTTTTACATGGGACTGTATTTTGGAGGGAGTTGAAGGGAGGGGAATGATGAATTTACATGGTTCTTTATCATGGGGGATGTGAGGAAGGGGAGTTGTATGGAGGATCTACTTATAGCAACTGCAGAATACCCAGAGACCATGAACCTACCTGCAGTAACTGGTAGGTCCTCCCTCCAGCAACTCCATTCTAGACCGTTCACTAGTGAGGTGACTAGATTGGAGTTGCTGGAGGGAGAACCTGCCAAGAGCAACTCCATCTTAGATACAACCCTAGCGGCAGCAGGGATTGCAGTGACCCAGAGCGGCCACTGAGGGTTAATCTAGGGCCCTCCTGCTCCTGTGGCCATGGACTTCCACCTGGGCGCTGCCAACAGCACTTCCCCTATGTTTCTCCGTCATTTTCTGGGTTCTGAAGTATATTGTGTATTACATGTACTAAATGGTTGATACTGCATTTCCTCCTTAAGAATTTCACATGTGATATTGTACATTGCTACCTTAAGTTGGTTCCACCAATCACCAGTCTATCTCCACCCCTAGGGAGGAGCTAGTCTCCCCCTGTAGTGTGTGTGGACCTAGAGTCCAAGGAGGACACATCCTGTACTCTGCTCTCAGGCCTGTACAGGCCCCAAAACTACTACTACTGCTCTCATCATCCTTTCTGAGCGTTCTTCTTCAATCCAGAAGCTGCAGGTCCCTTCCAGGTCTCAGTTGAGGTCTGGTTTCCAGTTGTACCTTGGGCCAGGAAGCTGTATCCCGCCAGGGCAACCGTACTGAAGTGCCTGCACTCCACCAAGGGCCTGTCCAGCCAAGTATCTACTCTAGCCCCGCAAGCTGAGGATTATCTCTTCCAGAACCTTCTACCTGCCTTCCAAAGGTTTCCTTCCGCAGACAGAGAGGATTACACTACTTCTTCTGGGCCTCCCTGCAAGCTGGTAGCCTTTAATGAGACACTCAGCTACCGCACCCCAAGGACTCTGCGCAAAACCGTAAGTCCATTTTCCCGTGGCGAGCCAAACCACGAAGCCTCACGCTTGTTGTAACCCACAAGGGCCGGAACTCTGTTTTTCTTCTATTTTCAATCTCCTAATAGACTCTCAACTCTGTCGTTGCTATTGGCAACCGTCCAACTACTGCCCCCAACATCTGCCTTAAGGGGAATTATAGACTTGGTGCATTGGTGAATCACATACTTGAACGTGCCTTGAACTGCATAAGGTTTTGCACTACTTGACCAGCTGCTGAAGCACTGTATTGTTGTAAACTGACTTTTGCACTAAGTAAAGACTTTACCTGGTTATCCTAACTCTGTGTGGTTGATGTTCCTGCACACTGCACCTGGGTAACACAGATGAGTGAAAGGGAGTGGAGAATCAGGGACTACACCGGGACTACCCCTCGAGCCAAGTGACACTACACTACCCGTTGCCCCTGGTTACCACAGGATCGGTAATCATCTCTGCTGCCTACACACTAGAGGGCTCTTACGCAGGCAGCAGGGACGACTGCCGATCCCTGCTTCTTAGTGTAACGTATCAGGGCTTAGAGATAGGCGGCAGGAGATGAATGTTCCTCCCTCCACTGTTAATATTAATTATGTGTGGGGCAGTGGGGACACTAATGGGGAATTATACTATGGGGGAAACATATGAGGATACTGTGAGGAGGCACAATAATGGGACATTATACTGTGTGGATGCACTATTAGCCCCCCCCCACACAATATAATGCTCCCACCTACAGTATAATGCCACATTAGTGCCCCCCACACAGTGTAATGCCACGTTAGTCCCCCCATACATACAGTATAATGCCTCGTTAGTGGCCCCCCTCCGCCTAATCCTAATTTGTTGTTTATAGACCTGGGATGAGTTTTATAGTGAGACGCATCTTTTTGTCTGCAAAATACCGTAAATACTAGGCATGTTCAGCTCGAACCTTTATTTGACGGGGAATCCTGGTCAACTGATCTTTACTAAAAGTAGTTGAGGTGTCCTACTCTATTGCCCTCTGCAGCCCATCATGCCTCGTGGACCATCATGGTAAAAACTGATGACAACTTATGGTTTTGGAGTCAAAATTTGTAAAAAAGCCTGATGACAACTGATACATTTTCGCATCAGTTGTAATGAATAAGGGATATGAAAAGTGATACTGATGCAACTGATATATTTGAACCTACCCTTAATAGTTTTTGTCTATTAGCAAAATTAAGTGAATGAAGGAAGAAATGTAAATCCCATCAATATTTGGTGTGACCTTTGCCCTTTGGAGGAGGAGTCCTGGAAGTGATGATATGGCCCCCACAGATATAGTCCCTGATCTCATCATCATCCAGTGTGTCTGGGATGACATGAAGAGACAGAAGGATTGGAGCAAGCCTACATCCACAGAAGATCTGTGCTTAGTTCTCCAAGATGGCGGGTACAACCTCCCTGCCGAGTTCCTGCCAAACACTGTCTGCAAGTACCGAGAAGAACTGATGGAAGGCAAAGGACAAAGGTCACACCAAATATTGATGGGATTTACATTTCTCTTTTCTTCATTTAAGTCATTTTGTTCATTGACAGAAATAAACTATTAATCCTTCCATATCTGAAAGCATTCTTACTCATTCTTTACTAAACATGCCTAAAACATTTGCATAACACATGTTACATACATTTTACATACAAACATAGTCATAATTTGCATCCCATAATCTGCAAATAAAATAGAGATTTACATTTCACCTCCAGGTTAAACTTTAAAACTGAAGGCAACCCTTACCAGTATCAAATATTAGTCATTTGTTAACCCAGTGAATTCAGAGTTGTACCCTGTCGCAAATGTTATACCTGCTCCATCCACATAATCGCCATTGACCACTCTTGTCTTTCAAAGTAACAATGACATGCTATAAAGTATCTATTTACATTATATGACAATGGGAGATGTTTAAAAGGGCTCTCCACCTCTACATAATAGCTAGCTTATTTTTATGATAGGCCATCAGTATCAGATTGGTGGCTTTCGTCTCTGAGCACTTCACTGACTATTTCTTGGAAGGGTCCGTATCCATTTTAATGATTACCAGATAGCACTCTGTAGTTATAGTGCAAATGTGTCTGGGCTAGAGATGGGCAAACTGACTCGTACCACAAAGAAAGCGACCACTAAGCCAATCAGTAGAAAGAATAGGGGGACCCGGGGATTGACAGACTGTTAAATTTTGCCCATAAAATCAGGGATGGTAGTGACTGTCCTGTACGTTTGGTGGGTGCATCAGTTTTTGGCAGGTTGGCCCAGTAGGATATATAGTGGGTTTTTTCCCACCAGTTGCAGTTCCAGTGGGCCAAAAGGTTGGTGGAGAAGGTTGGCAGGGGTGAGCCCCTGATGGGAAGGCCTTGGAACTGAAAAGCTGATGGATATTGGAGAATCTGGAACTCTGGAATTGGAGATTTTGGAGAATCTGAAACTTTTGGGATTCATCCTGCACAAATTACTCAAAATAGTGTGCCATTTTACAGATCTGGAGAAAACATAGAAGGATTTGGATCACATGACCTCGGGCATCAGCTTAGTGGGCTTCCCAAAATGCCTTCTCTCTAGCCAGGCTGGTCATGATGGTCCACAGTATACAGTATGTTGCTGTCACTTTGACATTTTTGGGGGGGGGGGGGGGGGGGGGGGGGGGGGGGGGGGGGGGGGGGGGGGGGGGGGGGGGGGGGGGGAATGCTGTCTTGGTGGTAAAGAGCCTAAAATAGGTTGGATGCAGTCCTAGGAGACCTCAGAGTGTCACACATGAATCGGGGCACTCTTGATTGTGACAAAATTTATTCGGACTGAAATGAATTCCATTGAATTGGACTCAAACAAAATTTTGGGAAATTTACTTTCCCAGTAAAAATGTTACGGACACATACAAAGGAACCGAATTTATGAACAAAGCTGAGCATTCAACTGCTCAACATATGTAGAGAAGATATTATAGATTTGGTGTCCCTTAATGCTAATGGTTCACCCACTGGAAAAGCAGAAGCGCTGGCAGAATCCAATTGCTTCCAGACAGACACAGAGAAATGACAGGGAAAACCTTCTCCTCATTCACATGGGAACAATTAGGCACAGAACTTGCTGCGAGCGTTCACTACAGCGTGTTCAGACTGGGACCAGGGCGCTCTGTAGCTGCAAGCTATTTTTCCAGCTGGGAAAATACTTACATTGAAAGTGACCCCCCTGACAGCAAAGCCTTAATAAAAGGGGTCATCTCATGGCAATAGAAATCCTACCTACAGTACTGTAGATACTGTAAGTAACAGCCTTGTGACATTCTCTAAAGAAAGGAAATATTAATCACAAGTATAGGTCATGGCAGAGAGTCACTGGGTTAATGGGATCCTTCTAAATATACTTGTATATGCATTAAAGGGATCATCCAGCTTTTTAACCCCTTCTCACCACAGTCATTTTTCATTTTTGCATTTACATTTTTCAATCTCTGCTTTCCAAAACCGCATCACTTTTTTTGTTATTCCTTTACAGAGCCATATAAGGGTTTATTTTTGTAGGACAAATTGTACCCTGTAACGGCATCATTTAATATACTGGGAAGCTGGGAAAAAAATAAAAAAAATGGATGGAAATAAAAAAAACAAAAAAACAATTGTGCTATTTTCATACAAATTTATTTACACATCATTCACCATAAAAAAAAAAACATTAAAACAAAATGTTCTTTGCATTCCGATATTCTTAACCTTAATTATATATATATATATATATATATATATATATATATATATACACACAGTATATATATTTTTATTTTTTCCCCATTTTATTATGTATTCATATATATTTCATATTTAAAAAAAAAAAAAAAAAAAGTTTTTTTAAAACGTAAACCTAATCTGCTTAAAAAAGCAGTTACCCACAGAGACCCACAGACCCCATATACTATAATGGGGCCCACTGGGTTTCCGCCCAAAAAGAGCGAAAAATGTGGAGAGAAAAGCGCTGCTTGCAGGACTTTTCCCTCTGCATTTTTAAGCGGGTTCGGGGATGGAGACCCCAAACGGAGTTCAAGCACTGGTGTGAACACAGCCTTATACCATATAGTCTATGGTGATATCAGTATATTACCATGGAGACCTTTTACAAGCAGAGCTCAATAGTAACATTCCTATGGTAGGTCTTGCCTTCAGAAGGCTCCCGGCTGCCATATAAAACATCTCATGCAATGTCGCCATTCACAACCTCAATGTGAAAATGAAATGGAAAAAAAACCCCTCTTATCTCAATGTTTACCTCTGACTATGGCATTTAAGTGGTTAAATGCCTGCTATCAAAAATGTCTCTGATCACAGGAATAGCCGCTGGGTCCCTGCTGAGTGTAATATACATTGCCCACTCCTCATCTGAGTGGATGCCATGTTTAAATACCTGACATCCACCATACATGTACGAAGGATATTCAGCTGTGAGAAGGGACCATGGCGCCATTCATAGTAGCTTTTATGATTATTGCAGTTTTGTCCCATTCGCTGTCAAGTGACATTTTCATGTAGTACTGTATTTGGAGCTGCCACCAGTTAGTGAGCCTCATGCAGTGAGCTTGAGAGCCACATGTGTCTCCCGAGTCACTTATAGGAGAACACTACACTAACCTACTCACCAAACAGTTGTCAAAAGAGTAGTAATTAATCTGTGCGATTTCACCAATTCATCATCAATATCACATTTGTAAAGTCCTCAGCATCTGCGTAGCCAAGAGTTGTGATCCACTTGTTGGGATCACAGGAATTTGGGTTTTGCGACAAAACTTTTCCCATTGGAAACCATTGAAGTTGCCTATTGTCCAAAAGTTGGTATAGCCCTAGCCTTGTAGGTGTTAGGACCTGACCTGATCTACAGTACTCTCACTCATACAACAGATAATTCACATCTTTCATTACCTTTCCTCTTGGCTCAATATAGAATGAGATATGTGAGATAACCAGCTTTTCAAAACAACATGATTTTACAATATTCTGCCACGAGATGTCTATCCTTATATGCCCATGTTGGGAATTGTAACCTGTTAAGGGTATTTCCATCATGAAGCAATATTGAATTAGTTTCATGAGAATTTAGAGTCCTTAAAAATGTTTTTCCGGGACTTATTAATTGAGCTCTCCTTTGGATAACTCATCAATTGGAGATCAGTGGGGTCTGACACCTATGACCCATGTGGAATACCTATTTGAAGAGGTAGCACACTCCCTCAGCACCGCTTCTACTGCATAGGCCATGTGATGTCACGTGGCCTGTTTGCAGCTCAGTCCCATTCAAGTGCATGGGTTGAACTGCGATACCAAGCACAGCAGCTCTACAATGGACCCCCACCAATCTTCAATGGATAACAAAAATGTCCATATCTCCAAACAGATCAAGAAATTATTGATATTCAAGGGTTTCTAAAATGTCTTAAACCATTGGTATATACTCTGGTAAGATGTTTTTGTACATTTTTTTGGTATGTCTGAGGTTACTTTATCACCATTTCTATGTTTAGTTATCTGTTTATTATCATAACTCTCTTCGCCTTTCCGCTATCCGCCATAGACGCCTCTCATACCAGCAGCTAGAATAAAATGCTATCATTATAGCCGTGTTCTCTAGACAAATAGCCACAAACAACACTTAACACGCAAGTTAACGAATCAATATGCTAAATCCCTAATTAAAGAAGCCCCATCGGCTTACACTTTACAATCCATATAAATTGCTAAATTATCTTTCAAGAAATGAAAGCTTGTGGAGAAAATATGACAAACAAGGTAAAATATATGCATGGCCTAGATTCAACAAAGGTTGGCTAGGCAATTGGAGTTGCTAAGCAGAACCTGCTAGAGGTTTATGTAGCTTTTACTAAACACTGGTGTTTGGAATTACACATTAAGTGCAATGGCTTGTTAATGCTAAGGCTGGGTTCACACGTCGCGGTCGCACCATGGCGGATGTGCACTGGCTACAACTATGGAAATTGGAGAGGTTTCCAAATTTACTACAGCGAGTAGTTTCATTGGTATTTGCCAGCTATGTGGACATTAAAAGATATTTGTTACCAGAAAACAACCTATTCTTTCAATCAAATTTTATGCTAAACTTATGTTTTAAGAATTTTTTTAATTCTTATTATCTATATTATATTATCTCTATCTATCTTTATACATGTAAATATATATATTTAAAAAAAAAAATTCCTAAAAACCCTACAGTTCTGACTCTGGCCGCTAAACCAAATAATATGCTGACACTTCCTGTTTTCCGTAGGAGATTTCTTTGCAGCAGTCACCTCACTTACAGCACTCTGATGATCACCGCTATCGTGTATATATAGATAAAACACAGAATCCACCAGTGACAATAGAGGATTTCACAACTTCTCTGTACAGGTCACAAAGCATGCCCAAAAATTCTCACATGTGTCTATGACCAGCTCCAGGAAATAGGATGTCACAGATTATTTTCAGCATAGTGGTTAGAGTTGAAATTGCAAGATTTTTAGAATTTTTTTTTATAAATATCGATAACCTGGAAAATTAAAAATATCACCAAAAATTCTAAAAAAATATGTTTAACGTAAAAAAGTGATTTAAACGATAGGTCATTTTGTGATGACACACTCTCTTTAACAGTGAAACTGCTTGGTGTGGTTTGAGCCACAGTTTAGCCACAAAGTGTTAGCACAGCTTTAGCTGTGTATAGGGTAAAATCCGCAACAAAATATACAGAAAAATTAATGTAAGGCTAAGGCCCCACGTTGCAGAAACGTAGCTTTTTGTGTTGCAGATTTTGCCGTGGTTTTTTGAGCCAAAGCCAAGAATGTCTACAAAAGGAATGGGATATATATATATATATAGAAAGTTCTTATACTTCTACGTTTTGCTCAATCCACTCCTGGCTTTGGCTCAAAAACTGCAGCAAAATCTGCAACAAAAAAAGCTGCGTTTCCACAATGTGGGGCCTTAGCCTAAAACATGCAGGTTTTTCCAGAAACTATGTGCCAAATCTTCAATGGAATTTTTCTGCAGCTGTTTCATCCTCTGTGGACATATAGTACGGTACCTTTATAGTAGAAGTGGGGTACGGGGGTGGCTTAGTTGCCAACTGATCCAAATTTGCCAGGACAGTCCCGAATTTTTAAAACAATCTCAACAAATTCATGTATAAATCAGCCTGAAAAAGACGAGGCTTACAATAACTCTGCCCAAAAGTCCGGGCTCCACCTTGTTTGAGAGTGTTCCCAAGAGCAGTGCGGCAACAGGACTTGAAGCTCCTACTGTATTTTACCAACCGAAATGTTGGTAAGTATGGGGTAGATGTAAAATGTTCTCACAAGGTAAAAAAAAGTTGTGAACAACATTTTATTAGTTATTCATTATCTCATGGCCACAAAGTGTAGTTTAAGACTAAGGCCCCACGTAGTGGCCGCAGAAAAGAAACGCAGTGGGAAAAAATGTGGCAGCAACGCATCACGGCTTTTCCCGCAGCGCTTTTCACAGAAAAGGTTTCCTCTGCGGACTTTCTGCTTCCATTATACCCATAGGGATAACGCCGGTGTTTCCGTAGGTATAATTGACATGCTGCGATTTCCAAAACCACAATGGTTTGGGAAATTGCAGCTTTTACGCTGCAAATATTTTTCTGCAATGTTTGGATGGGATTCACTAGACTGTAAGTGACTGTAAAATGCAGCATTTTTCCCTTGTGGCCAAACTGCAGCGTTTATGCCACGTTGGGCCCCAACCTTAGGCTAAGGTTGCGAAGTGGAACACAGCTAAAAAATGCTGCGGAAAAAATGGGTTTTTCTCTGCAGATTTTCTTCCCTTAATAAATCTATAGGGAAAATGCCAGCATTTCCACAGGAATAATTGACATGCTGCAATTTTTTATTTTTTTTTTGGGGAAAAAAGCAGCTTTTCTGCAGCATTTTTTCCTGTAATGTGTAGATGGGATTAACCAGAATCTCATTCACTTTGCAGGTACTATAAAACGCTGCGTTTTTTTCCACTGCATTTCCATAATGTGTGGCTTCAGCCTTAAACATTTCTAGACTATTATTCATAAAAAAAACTACAACAGATATGTAATGGATAAATGTGTGTGTGATAATATGGGAGCCAGTTGAGACTAAAAAGTGGCACAATGCCATGCAATCCAGAACTTAGTCTCTTTTATGATAAAATATAAAAGGTTTCAAAGAAAAGAACTATAAACTATTTGTAGGATCCAGAATCCCCCATACCCTTCACAGACAGCCTATTGATTTCAATAGGAACTTTGTGGCTAAGGCCCCATGTTGCGGAAACGCAGCAGAAAAAAATGCAGTGTTTTACAGTACCAACAAAAGGAATTAGATTCTGGCTAATCTCATCCACACATTGTGGGGGGGGGGAAAAAACGCTGCAGAAAAACTGCATTTTCAAAAACGCATGCGAAAATCGCAGCATGTCAATTATAACTGCCGAAACACTGGTGTTTTCCCGATAGGTATAATAAGGGGGAAAAAAGCAGCAGAGAAATAATCAGCAAAAACACAATGAAAAATGCTGTGGAAAAAAACGCGATGCGTTCATAACTCCCAACTTTCAAAGGAAAGAAAGAGGGACAAACTGTGTGGCGTGCTATGCGCGCTGCGGCAAATTTAGCTCCACCACACAGGACCCACAATCCAGGACTGTCCCGCAGAATCCAGGATGGTTGGGAGGTATGTGTGTTTACGCTTATGTTTGCTGCATTTCATTTATGACACAGAGGTACACTGACCATACTAGTATTAAGCTAAGGCCCAACGCAACGTTTTTGTTGCAGATTTTGCTGTGTTTTTTTGAGCTGCAGCTTGCTACATAGGGCCTTAGCCTTAAATATTACTAAAGGGTGGCTATCTGCTTGACCAGCTTAAATGGGGTCCTTGTTTTCCATTTTATAAATGCAGCTTTTTTGTTGCATATTTAGCTGCGTTTTTTTGAGCCAAAGCCAAGAATGGCTAAAAATCTGCAACAAAGAATACTGTGTTTTCACTATGTGGGGCCTCAGCCTAAGGCTAAAGCCCTATATAGTAGACTGCAGAAAAAAGCGCTGCGGGAAAAACTGTGGCAGAAACACATTGGGGTTTTTCCGGCAGCGCTTTTCACAGAAAGACCCTCTGCAGACTTTCTGCTTCCATTATACCTATAGGGAAACCGCCGGCATTTCCATAGGTATAATTGACATTTTGGAAATCGCAGCATGTCAGCTGCACGTATTTTTCCGTAATGTGTGGTTGGGATTTGCTGTAAATACCATGGCTTTTTTTGCGCCATTTCTGCGGTGGCCACACCACGGTATTTACGCCACGTCGGGCCCCGGCCTAAGAGGGTATTTCTGGTTGGGGAGGGGACCTGTTATAAATTTTTACACTGGACCAACCAGTATGTAAAAACATCCTTATTCTGTAGGAATACAGAAGTAACAAATATTAAAGGGGTTGTCCAAGAATTGGACCAACTTGTGTGCAGGCCAGAGGGAGCTGTAAAATCAAAAAAAAAAGCGTACTTACCTGTCTTCCATTATCCACCGCCAGTCTCTGTTCGGTCTGGCGCTGCTGCCTTGATGACAGATGTCCTGCCGCTCACGTGACCACTGAGATTAATCAGTGGCTTCAGTGGTCGCTGGTAAGAAACCGGTGACGTATGTGAGTGACATCACTGGTCCCTCTTCAATGACCAAACGGACATCAGTCCAGTCAAGTTAAACTTTGCTACATCTGTACATTCATTTTACCATGCTTAGAAGTCCATTTCTTTTCACATCTCCGAGGTGCCTATGAGCAGAATGCTGAGGTAGTCTGGCTCCTTTCCTACATGATTTATGGATCCTTTTTTCACTTAAGTGTCCAGGCGCGGGGATGTGTGCTGCTGAGGTATTAATTCTCATATTGTGTCGCTGTGCTCTGTAATTTTATGGAAATGTGGATGACTTGTTTTCTAAAGGTTTTAGCTGCATTCTTTTGGGGTTATATAGGCAGAGTATAATGTGGATTAGCAGAAGCAAGAAACTCACACCCACTTGTAGATGTACCTCTGAATCATACATAGTCATTAGCATTCATGCAAACACACAAAAGCGATTTTCAGGTCAATTCATGGGTTGTGGGTTTTTAATCAGCAAAATCTGCTATGGCAGAAAAATCGTCAAACCAACGGATTTGTGCGCATCTAAATGCCTTGCCAAGAAATTCTTGGCAACTTTCATCAAGACTGTTGTACAAAAACATAAACTGCTCAGCAAATCCTCACGGCTCATTAACATAATAGATAGCCTGGAATAATACACTCATTTTAATACATGCTCATACATTATAAAGTCCTTCAACTTTCTAGGTGTTTAACTTAAAGGAGATGTACAGTAATAGAAAGTCAAGAAATTCTGTAAAATATGAAAAAAAGCAATTCTCACCCATTTAAGACACCACTAGTCCAGACATGGCTAATCTTCATTTACAGGCAAATGCTTAGATGGCACATGACCACTGCGGCCAACCATTGGTGACACCACCTAGACCAGTAATTGGCCCAGCAGCCTGGATAATCCCTTTAGGTGTTCACCGACATGGAACGTATGCACTAAAAAGATTTTCACTGTGAAATTTCAGCTGCTGTGTTTATAGTACCAGAAAAGTTAATGTGATTTTATGAAGACTTTAAGGCCATACAGTATTCACATGACAATGAGAGTGAATAAGGGTATAAGTGTTTCTATATTTATCCATTTTGAGGGACCCAATAAAAATCAATGGGTCCATTTTTAATGGATTGGCATCCGAGTTACAGCCCAAAAAAAAATCAATGGGTTGGGTCAAAAAAGAAATTTAATGAAATTCATCAGTTTTTTTTTTTTTTTTTTTTACTGTTCATTAAAAATGGACAACGGGACATGGACTGGACAAAAATGACCATTAAAAATGGATCATTTCACCCATTTTTCATGGCCGAGTGAATATAACCTAAGAAATCACAATCGTGGACTGAAGTGTGAATTAAATATGCATCAGGACAACATATATATACATATATATATATATATATACAGTACAGACCAAAAGTTTGGACACACCTTCTCATTCCAAGAGTTTTCTGTATTTTCATGACTATAAAAATTGTAGATTCACACTGAAGGCATCAAAACTATGAATTAACACATGTGGAATTATATACTTAACAAAAAAGTGTGAAACAACTGAAAATATGTCTTATACTCTAGGTTCTTCAAAGTAGCCACCTTTTGCTTTGATTACTGCTTTGCACACTCTTGGCATTCTCTTGATGAGCTTCAAGAGGTAGTCACCTGAAATGGTTTTCACTTCACAGGTGTGCCCTGTCAGGTTTAATAAGTGGGATTTCTTGCCTTATAAATGGGGTTGGGACCATCAGTTGTGTTGTTCAGAAGTCAGGTGGATACACAGCTGATAGTCCTACTGAATGGAGTGTTAGAATTTGTATTATGGCAAGAAAAAAAGCAGCTAAGTAAAGAAAAGTGAGTGGCCATCATTACTTTAAGAAATGAAGGTCAGTCAGTCCGAAAAATTGGGAAAACTTTGAAAGTGTCCCCAAGTGCAGTGGCCAAAACCATCAAGCGCTACAAAGAAACTGGCTCACATGAGGACCGCCCCAGGAAAGGAAGACCAAGAGTCACCTCTGCTGCGGAGGATAAGTTCATCCGAGTCACCAGCCTCAGAAATCGCAGGCTAACAGCAGCTCAGATTAGAGACCAGGTCAATGCCACACAGAGTTCTAGCAGCAGACACATCTCTACAACAACTGTTAAGAGGAGACTGTGTGCAGCAGGTCTTCATGGTAAAATAGCTGCTAGGAAACCACTGCTAAGGACAGGCAACAAGCACAAGAGACTTGTTTGGGCTAAAGAACACAAGGAATGGACATTAGACCTGTGGAAATCTGTGCTTTGGTCTGATGAGTCCAAATTTGAGATCTTTGGTTCCAACCACCGTGTCTTTGTGCGACGCAGAAAAGGTGAACGAATGGACTCTACATGCCTGGTTCCCACCGTGAAGCATGGAGGAGGAGGTGTGATGGTGTGGGGGTGCTTTGCTGGTGACACTGTTGGGGATTTATTCAAAATTGAAGGAATACTGAACCAGCATGGTTACCACAGCATCTTGCAGCGGCATGCTATTCCATCCGGTTTGCGTTTAGTTGGACCATCATTTATTTTTCAACAGGACAATGACCCCAAACACACCTCCAGACTGTGTAAGGGCTATTTGACCAAGAAGGAGAGTGATGGGGTGCTACGCCAGATGACCTGGCCTCCACAGTCACCAGACCTGAACCCAATAGAGATGGTTTGGGGTGAGCTGGACCGCAGAGTGAAGGCAAAAGGGCCAACAAGTGCTAAGCATCTCTGGGAACTCCTTCAAGACTGTTGGAAGACCATTTCAGGTGACTACCTCTTGAAGCTCATCAAGAGAATGCCAAGAGTGTGCAAAGCAGTAATCAAAGCAAAAGGTGGCTACTTTGAAGAACCTAGAATATAAGACATATTTTCGGTTGTTTCACACTTTTTTGTTAAGTATATAATTCCACATGTGTTAATTCATAGTTTTGATGCCTTCAGTGTGAATCTACAATTTTTATAGTCATGAAAATACAGAAAACTCTTGAAATGAGAAGGTGTGTCCAAACTTTTGGTCTGTACTGTATATATATAATGTATATGTTTGTACATCGGATAGATTTCCAGGCCTGAACCCAGTTAGGAGAAGACTGGGACTCCTTGCATTAGAGTGATCTATGATGCCAGGAGTCCCTGCCTGCCTGTGACTTCACTGTACAGTATTGTATATAGTATGGACATTAGAGCCGCGAGAAGGTAGGAACCTCCAGCATCGTTGATCACTATGATGCAAGAAGTACCGGTCTCCGAACTGGGCTAGAGCCAGAAAATATGGCCATTGAAAACTACCATACCTGCTTTCCAGCTACTCTAACAAGATCTGGAACCAATGCCACATGCAACGACCCACCAGCCGACTATGACTTGACTTATTTTTCAAAAATGGCCACCACAACTGACTATCTCTATAAATAAACTTAAATGCTACCCTGCAATAATTACTGCAATTCTGATTTAGGACACTTTTACACAGTAGAATTTTGCTTCAGTCTTCGTAAATCCCTGGAATTAGAAGATTTGTCTCATTGTCTTCGCTATAATTGGATTATTACTGTTGCCTTTGTTTCCCGGGCTCGAAATACCCCTTAGATCACTAAGCAATTAAATGATATAATTGCAGAAGTTTTACTCACTTGCAAGTAAAATAAAAATTGATCCTATTTCTAAACCCAAAGAAGAATCCTTTAGTTATAGAATTATCTATGTACAGGGATATCTGTGTAATGACTATTACGCGGCTGAAAGCTGGAGAACATTCGGTCCTCTAGAACTCAGGTTTTTCTTGGGAGCTGTGTACACCCACAGATAATTTCTTCATGGGCCCCCCCAAGCCTGAAGTCTTCTTATTGCAGAACTTTTTTGTTGGCTATGTACTCATAGAGAGTTTGTTACGTAGGAAACAAAATCAAAAACTCACAGGCTCTTTTTATAGAATAATCCAGGACCTATCTTGCCTCTGGTTATATAACCTACTTGCTGTGATGCCATGCCAACTCTCATAGCACCATATTGTATGCTAAAATTCATTTTTCGTTGCCTACATATTTTTGATCACTTGTCCTCAAAAGGGCTTAAGCTAGCTGAATACGGGTTCGTTACATCTGGAAAATATGGTCCGTATATTGGCCCTATTTCCCAGACTGCAATCTATCCAGAGACCTGGACTGACAGTATATAGTTATCTATGATTCTATGAGTTACTACCGCACCGAGAGACTACCGGCCTGTCCTGAAATCATGATGAGAATTTAGTAGAGATGGAGGAACCTCCCAAGATTTGTTTAGTTTCGGGTGTCTCAGGTCCCTGATTCTCTGACGTCATGACGCTGGGTGTGCCCATGTCACTGCTTTGGTCCAATTACAAGCCTCAGCGGTGACCGCGGGCGCATGACATCACCAGGAGAGAGTCGGATGCAGGGAGGAAGCCCAATAGAGAAGAATTTTTTTCACCTCCCCTGGGCCTCTACATATTATACTCTGGGGTATAAAGAGGCCGAAAATTATAACAATTTACCACAATGTATGTCATAGTGGCCATTTTAGTCCATCTGAGACAAATCCCCAATTGTTCGGGTTCGTTAAAAACTGACCAATTTGAGATATTCGGGTCGAACCCGGCTCGTGGCAAAGCATATCACCCATCTCTAAATATTAGTAGTCCTATAGAGAGACAATGACTGATAGCATCATAGAAAAGTATAATACTGTCAATCCAGAGCGTAGTACAGAATATACATCCATAGCCAATATACCGGCCATTGTTTAGCCAGTGTGCATCTAGCCTTAGGGGCATAGCTATAGGGGGTGCAGAGGAAGCAGCATAGTATAATATAGGGTAATATATAATAGAGGGGATGCAGAGGAAGCAGTTGCACCAGGGAACAGATCTTTGAGAAATCCTAAAAGCTCACAGGACACCAATATTATAAATGGCACAAAAATTTTGGTGTTTATTCACCTGGACCAGGGCAAAGTTTCAACCTCCATGAGGTCTTTGACAAACTATAGATAATTTACCTTCTATGTTGGCAAGGGGATGGTTTTCCGGTCTCATGTTATAGAGCAGGAAATGCTGAGAAGTTTGATATATAGTTTTATGGAAAAAGTAAATTATTAATTTAATCCGTGCTCTTTTTATTCTTAGGAGTCCAGTAGGTGGTTCCACACAGTGACTGACAGATATCTCTGTATACACACTTAAACTTGGAAGCTGAGTAGGACCGCCCACCGGACTCCTATGCATAACAACATGTCAGGTGGTACTGAATCTTTTCCCATAAAACTATATATCAATCTGCTCTGCTCCTCCTGCTCTATAACATGCTGCCTGCAGATTAGATGTCATTTTCAATATGACAGATTCCCTTTAACCTGAATAACCCCAAACTATAATTTTGGGAACTAATAATCCCCATTTTTTCATTTTCACAATGTAAAAATGTTTGACAATATGTCCAAATTATCTCGGCATTGATCCATATGGGGAAGTATGACAAGAGATGAAGGAGTAGAGGGAGTAGAACTATCTGTCAATGTGACTCTATCATCCATATCCAGGGGCTGTTTCCATATTCTAAAACCTATTACGTATTTTTTGATAACATTGAAAGTATATTAAGTGAAACATATCGATTTCCATCTCTGGAGATATTCAGACCTAAATGAATACCTTCCTGGAGGGATCAGATGTTGTCCAAGATTTTTAAAAGGTGACCTAATAGTAGAAAATCTGATAGAATAATTGTACCTCCCCATTCAACTCCCCCATCACTCCAGTGGCGCCGCTCTGGTGGCCTCTGCTGGACTGTGTGTTTACTTATCCTACAGGGAGGCCCTAGTATTATACACTTGGGTCTCTGGCCATGGAAGGTGTGGAATAATAAAAACACTCATACCACCTATCCTGGGCTCTGCCGCAGCATCCAAACTTCTTTTCCAAGTTTCCCCACCATCTTCTGGCCTCCTCACTGATGTCATTAAACCCTGCACACCTCTGATTGGATCTCAGTGATCACATGGGGGGGACATCAATATCATGAAAAAGACTGGACAACACAGTGGATCCCAAGAAAGGTGAGTATGAGTTATGAGTGTTTTTTCACACTTTCACTAACCTCCAATTATTATATTAATATGTTTATTATATTTATATATTAATAATGATTCATGGGTGGCAAACCACAAAAATTTCAGGTTCGGCTCAAGCAGAAATTTTTGAAAAATTCATAGCAATCCGTCTCATTACAAAACAGTTTGCTCATCTCTACTAAATAACCTAATTCAGTCCAAGCAAGTCCCCCAGCAAACATCCCTAATTGCCCCCATTCCAACAAGCTGCCCCCTTACTGTACATGCAGGCATCACCACTGTGGCTCGGGATTGGCATGTGCAACATATCATGATGGTAGCATGACTGGCGGAGACCAGCGGAGTCTACTGGAGTGTCACAGCAATAGCGGAGAATTTATAAGGAAAGTTATGAATTTTTTTAATGTTATTGCGTTTGGTGCTGTTTGGAGATGATACAAATCTTGTAAAACCCCTCAATAATTTGGTGTCAGGGAAAAGTCTCTTATTACCCAATGACATCATTCCCGACTTCTGCCAGTTCATTTGCACATCTGCCTACTGTAGTTACCATATTGAACAGTTCCAGAGTATAATTCACTAATGTTATCTAATTATCCATATATAATACAGTGTCATCAGTGTATGTAATATCCCATCAGTAAAAATGTCATACAATAATTGCGAGGATCCATCAAAAACCAATTTTACATAGAAACCAAACCATACAATGGTGCAATATCTAGGGAGACTCCTACATAAGGTACAGTATTCTAGGTATTGTACATATGGACATTATGTCTTATTCGGAGCCATCCAAATATTATATCCTAATAATCTTAATAGACAAGTAGCTGCATGCCTAAGATTAGATACCCTATGAGGAGCCATGAGCAGAATGACACTATTGATTCTAGACAAGTAATGAAATGAAAATCTAGGTTTATGTTATTTGTAGCGACAGAAAAATCCAAGATAATGATATAATAGAAATCTGTATGGTAAGGATATCCCCTGTTTATAAGCCCTATAAGAGCATATGGACGGCGCGGGGGGGGGGTTCCTAACTCAAGACCTCCATCTTGTAGGCAGAGCAGATTTCCCTGACAGTGGGGATTTAGTTGATGGATTTCTGGCCATCAGCTGGTCTTCATTTGGAGAAGAATTGGTGAAATATTTTTGTAACAATCATACCCTATAGGCAAATCAAGCTCCTGTATCTGAATAAGGGTATGTAGCTATCTATTAGGGCAAATACCCTGACATGTTTTAGTATTTTTTTATTTTTGGCCAGTTCCTGGAGAACCCCTTTAAGCATTGGAGCTTGTCTCTGTTTTCACTTGACTGGAATGGTTATCCAGTTCTGTGCATAGATGGTGGACGGGGGCGTCTTCACTTCAAGCAAATCATTGCCTGGGGTCCCAGAGGTCAGACCCCCACCAATTATGAAGTGATGGCAGTATTATCTCTTATAATGATGAGAATATCCCCTTTAAGGGGAACTTGGAACAGTGAAAATGGTGTTATAGAGCAGCAAATGGCTCAGTGGTTAGCACTGTTGTTTGGCAGTTCTGGTGTCAAGCGCAAGGGCAACATCTGCACGGGGTTACTCCTCCCACATGTCAGAATATACCGATAGGTAAACTGATGGCTTCCTGTTGGGGATGGCTGCCACTAATGCTCCTACTCCACAATGGAATATGTTTTTCCCCTGACATAGAGCGATTGGCATTAGCCTCATGGGTTTTTTTTTTGCCTTCTTCTGGATCAACACTATAGGGTTAAAGGTTGGACTTGATGGACCTTCAGTCTTCATCCAACTTAATCTACTATGTAACTATGTTTCATGTACTGCCAGGACAATGCGCAGGAGCTGAGTAGATTGATACATAGGTTTGTGGGAAAAGCTTCAGTATATATAACTTGTCATTTATCCATTAGATTTCTACTCATTCTGGGCTAAGGAGTCCAGTGGGTGGTCCTATTAGTGATTGTCTACAATCTTTGTATACACACTCAAAGTTTGGACACACCTTCTCATTCCAAGAGTTTTCTGTATTTTCATGACTATAAAAATTGTAGATTCACACTGAAGGCATCAAAACTATGAATTAACACATGTGGAATTATATACTTAACAAAAAAGTGTGAAACAACTGAAAATATGTCTTATATTCTAGGTTCTTCAAAGTAACCACCTTTTGCTTTGATTACTGCTTTGCACACTCTTGGCATTCTCTTGATGAGCTTCAAGAGGTAGTCACCTGAAATGGTTTTCACTTCACAGGTGTGCCCTGTCAGGTTTAATAAGTCGGATTTCTTGCCTTATAAATGGGGTTGAGACCATCAGTTGTGTTGTTCAGAAGTCAAGTGGATACACAGCTGATAGTCCTACTGAATGGAGTGTTAGAATTAGTATTATGGCAAGAAAAAAGCAGCTAAGTAAAGAAAAACAAGTGGCCATCATTACTTTAAGAAATGAAGGTCAGTCAGTCCGAAAAATTGGGAAAACTTTGAAAGTGTCCCCAAGTGCAGTGGCCAAAACCATCAAGTGCTACAAAGAAACTGGCTCACATGAGGACCGCCCCAGGAGAGGAAGACCAAGAGTCACCTCTGCTGCGGAGGATAAGTTCATCCGAGTCACCAGCCTCAGAAATCGCAGGTTAACAGCATCTCAGATTAGAGACCAGGTCAATGTCACACAGAGTTCTAGCAGCAGACACATCTCTACAACAACTGTTAAGAGGAGACTGTGTGCAGCAGGCCTTCATGGTAAAATAGCTGCTAGGAAACCACTGCTAAGGACAGGCAACAAGCAGAAGAGACTTGTTTGGGCTAAAGAACACAAGGAATGGACATTAGACCTGTGGAAATCTGTGCTTTGGTCTGATGAGTCCAAATTTGAGATCTTTGGTTCCAACCACCGTGTCTTTGTGCAACGCAGAAAAGGTGAACGAATGGACTCTACATGCCTGGTTCCCACCATGAAGCATGGAGGAGGAGGTGTGATGGTGTGGGGGGGCTTTGCTGGTGACACTGTTGGGGATTTATTCAAAATTGAAGGAATACTGAACCAGCATGGTTACCACAGCATCTTGCAGCGGCATGCTATTCCATCCGGTTTGCGTTTAGTTGGACCATCATTTATTTTTCAACAGGACAATGACCCCAAACAGACCTCCAGACTGTGTAAGGGCTATTTGACCAAGAAGGAGAGTGATGGGGTGCTACGCCAGATGATCTGGCCTCCACAGTCACCAGACCTGAACCCAATCGAGATGGTTTGGGGTGAGCTGGACCGCAGAGTGAAGGCAAAAGGGCCAACAAGTGCTAAGCATCTCTGGGAACTCCTTCAAGACTGTTGGAAGACCATTTCAGGTGACTACCTCTTGAAGCTCATCAAGAGAATACCAAGAGTGTGCAAAGCAGTAATCAAAGCAAAAGGTGGCTACTTTGAAGAACCTAGAATATAAGACATATTTTCAGTTGTTTCACACTTTTTTGTTAAGTATATAATTCCACATGTGTTAATTCATAGTTTTGATGCCTTCAGTGTGAATCTACAATTTTTATAGTCATGAAAGTACAGAAAACTCTTGGAATGAGAAGGTGTGTCTAAACTTTTGGTCTGTACTGTACATGGAAGACATCAATAACTAATAGGACCACCCACTTGACGACAAAGCCAGAATAAGGAGGAATTTAATTGACAAATTAAACTAAATACTGAATATTTTCCCCTAAAACTATATATCAATTTGATCAGCTCCATCTGCTCTATAACATGCTGCTTGCAGAATGAAATAGGATTTTAATATAACATGTTCACTTTAACAGTTCATCCTTATATTGCTTATGTAAGTTGCAGACATATATGTTTTATAGCTGGACACAATTACTACAACACCCCCATTTTTACATAGCCAAGTTGGACTCTTCCTGATACACCTGCCATCACCATTTGTTCCTCCGCCATGTAGCTTGTATAGTTTTAGGGTGTGATATATCAGACCTTGCAGAGTTCCAAAGGAGACTGGTTGCTGGTGCGAGCCTGGTATGGGCGTCCTAATACTTTTTATGGCATAACCCCTTGAAATGATGGTCAGGAGTTACATTCGAGTAAAGAATATGAAAAACACATATCATAAAAATAAAAAAAAAATTGATGGCTATGTATATGTAGATGTATGTATGCATGTATCGACGTTTAACTTGTCACTTTACTTTAACGTGACCTTGTATGTGTTTTTTGCGGGGTTTTTTTTGTGTGTGAATTAGGATATCACGCTGCAGCAAGATCTATATTGGTATCAAGTTAAGTTTAGTATAGCTGTGCACTGAGCACCCATCATGCTTGCAGTAGTTAGGCTTTCTCTTATGTGACAGGGCAGCAGTGAAGTTATCGGTTCGGCTGTAGGTCTTTGATAACGTGAAGATTAGATTCTCAGTCCTAACAGTCTGTCAGCTCAGACAGGGGAACATCTACTGGACCGTGGTCACTTTGATTGTCACAGCTTATAGATCAATCACATGTTTGTACTATTTTAGCCAGAGGCAAGGGAATCATCCCATCACCCATCATTACATCATCTCCAAGTTTAAGATCTTTGTGTGCAGAGCCAACATTTCATGCAGAAAGGGTTAGTATCAAACTCATCTGATGGCGGAGCAGGAACAAGTCATAGCAGTAATATTATCGTAAAATAACAATAAATGATCATACCAAAAAAGGATAACTATGTATGATATATTAATACAATTACATGGCATATTGACAATATAAAGATGTGTTCACCCTTTACTTTTTTATAGCAAATCATAAAACCAAATCAATACAATATTGTGACATGACAGTAAAATCCCCTGACAGGCTGCAATTCACAATATAACCACTTGGTGGCCACACATAGACACATATAGAACAGACATCTCATGACATAGCATCACCAAATCATGTATTTTTGGTAAAAGCGGATCGCCTAATAAAATACATCTTAGGATATGTTCAGCCAAAAGGAAATGTAATAAGGAACTCAAGTAAAAGTAAGTATATAAGAAAAATGTTTTTGAAAGTGCAAAGAGGGGAAAGGCGTATGTCTACAATTTTTTTAAGAATTTAGTGCAAGAAGGGGTAAAATTATTAGATCATGGTTATGTTGGTTATATGAACATACCAGAATATTCCAGACATGCTGGGATACAATGACTAATAGAAATGTGCCAGAATTCCACAAAATTTGTGTAAAAAAGCAAATTGTGTGCATGCTCTCTGATCCAACAAGGGGTGTGGCTTAATAGAAAGGGGTGTGGTTTAAAGTAAGGGGTGTGGCTTAAGATGTAACATATTTAGACAAAAACAGACATTACATTTTTTGTCAAAAAATTAAGCCAACTAATAGATGGTGTAAACTTAGACAAGACATTATAAAGATACGCCAGATTTATCATCCATTATTCTTGTCTGAGTTTTCTCTTACTTTTAGAGAATATCACCAAATCTGTTCCATTGGTTGTAATGCCATTCCAGATACCTTGGTCATGATGTCATTTAGTACAATATTCTGTAACTGGCATAAATGAATCTAAACACCTGCTGGAATAGATTAACCCGGGGTCTCTTTAAGGCCGGATTCACACCTGCGTTGGAGTAACTCTGACACAGAATCAGCTTAAAATTGGCAGAGAGAAAAGTCCTGCAAGGAGGACTTTTCTCTTCATGGGTTTCAGCATTAAACAGGTGGAAACTCGGCGGACCCTGTTATAGTCTATGGGGTCCACAGGTTTCCGCGTGTAACCGCCTTTTAAGCGGACAGGGTCTCCATCTTTTGGGCCCCCATGTGGACCCGAACGACAGAAACCAGAACACTAGTGTGAACCTAGCGTAAGACTGTATTCATCCTTTGCTCCATTAACAAGGTTGTCATCCACCCAGTTTCCATTAAGTGCAGAAAATCGAAAGCTCCATGAAATACTGACCTTGTGATGACATAGGGGGCAAAACACACCACAAATGATCCTATAAAAATACTGATTTTCTTTGTAGCCCGTTGTCTTCTTCTCTTTTGCTCACTTAGACATCTCTGCTTTACACTGCAAGGTAGATGAGCTGTATGAGTACACAGTAACAGCAGGCAAACTGCAGACCGGCATATGGGTCACATAATAAGGGTGAATAGTACAAAACACCATAAGGGAGACCGTATTACAGTATATAGTGGACACCACTGAAGGTAACCCATCATTTAGTAATAGAATAATAATAATTCTTGGAAAATATTTATTATTACTATTATTATTCCTAAATGGTACAATATGGAAAAGAAGGAAAATTCTCTAAAATAATAGACCTATACTATACTATTCCTATAGAGGGTAGGTAGGTAGATAGATAGATAGATAGATAGATAGATAGATAGATAGATAGGAGATAGATAGATCAATAGATAGATGGATAAGAGATAGAATAATGGATAAACTGCGTCTTACAGATAGAAAGATAGATAGATAATAGATAGATAGATAGATAGATAGATAGATAGATAGATACAATAACAGATAAACTGCATTTTACTGATATATAGACAGATAGATGGATATATGGACCTATACTATACTATTCCTATAGAGTGGTAGGTAGATAGATAGATAGATAGATAGATAGATAGATATGAGATATATAGATACATAGATTTATAGATACAATAGATAGATAGATAGATAGATAGATAGATAGATAGATAGATAGATAGATATAAGAAATATAGGGAAATTTCTTCAAAAGACCAACTCTTTGAGAAATCCACTTCCTTACCCAGACCACATTTTCTTTGGCAGATTTTCAGTTTTTCATATACATACATCTTCTTTTAGAAGACCACCTCCCCCCAGAAGTCCATTTTTTATGGATAAATGATAGATAGATAGATAGATAGATAGATAGATAGAATAATGGATAACCTGCATCTTACACATAGATAGATAGATAGATAGATAGATAGATAGATAGATGATAGATAGATAGATAGATAGATAGATAGATAGATAGATAGATAGAATGTGTCACTTAGTGTGTAGTTGTATCAAGTAACTTGACTTAATAAAAGTTATTTCAATAAACGTCTTATTCACACACATACTATAAAGATAAACACAAACAATGCAATATCTATCGCTCTGGACAGATCCCATCCAGTAAAACCTGCCATTATGTTAACTCACTACACAAAAGACACAGGAAACAGTTCACTGACATATTCAGCTTTACTACTCTGCTATGAATGTGGATGTAGGGTCCAGTGTCCAGAGCAAGTGTAGCTGTCTGAGCAGAAATAATAGAGAAAATGCTATAGCAATAACATACAGTACCTAGTCCTAATACAGTAATGTAATAAATAATATACATGTATGCAATTCTTATTACAATATTAGACAAAATAGTATAAAATATAATATACTTATATAATATAACACTATTAAAATAATATAATAAATCATATTATATTACATAATACAACGCCAGAGACACACCAACATAATACAGAATCTGGAACACTTACATACCTGGCATTATCCAATAGTTTTTCAGCTGCTTACAGTAACTTCCTATGTCTCATAATAAGTCATAGTCCATCTTTGTATTGAGTTCTAACTCATATGTGTCTAGCTAAAAAGTTCAAGTGTATTGGATTTCTGCCAACACTTAGCAGAGCCGACTTTGTCTTTTGTTGCAATACATGTAATGTAGGTAGCCCCATAGGGTTATGTGAAATATTCACAGCTGTTGCTTCAGTTTATGGAGACTATATGGAATGTCCAACATTAGCTGTGGTGTAGTACAATATAATGTATGCTATTCACTTGCCGGATTATTTAGTATAGGCTGTCTTCCCTTTCTGTATAGTGAATGCAGCCATATCTATACATATAGCAGCATCCTATAGACATGTGGAGTACCGGGGGTGCATGTGTACAAGCAATACAAGTGGTTGCATGCTAATAATGTCTATCCTCCTGCAGTGACACTTTCAGCAGAGTTGACTTTGTCATTTGTTGCATCATATCTACTGCATAACCAGAAGCAAGAGGGGTAACCCCATAGAGTTCTATGCAATATTCATCTCTGCTGCATCTGTCTAGCATTGGTTGTAGTGCAGTACATAGTGATATTCAATTGCGGGGTTTTGTGCATTTTTTTTTGCATAGGGTGTCAGTCACAGTCACATCTATACAGCAGGCATGCATCATATAGAAAGGAGACAAATGGAGTCACTTGGGGTGGATGTCTGCAAGTAATATAAGTGTTTGCATGGTAATAATGTCTATCCTCCGGAAGTGGCTCCTTGTTACTTTGATCAGAGTTGACTTTGCCATTTGTTGCACCACGTATAGTGTATACTCTGAATCAAGTCAGGTAGCCCAAAAGGTTTATAGGCACTATTCAGCTCTGCTGCATCTGTCTAGCACTAGCTGTGGTGTAGCACAATCTGTTATTCATTTTTGTGCAATTGTCGGCTTATATTGTATAAAGTGACCGCAAGTGTCGGCTACTTTTGCATTGGGTGTATAGTGAAGGCACAAACCTGTACTGCTGGCATGCATCATATAGAGATGGCAAAAAAGAGTTACCTGGGGTGGATGTCTACAAGTAATATAAGTGTTTGTATGGTAATAATGTCTATCCTCCTGAGATGGAGCCTTGCTACTTTGAGCAGAGTTGACTTTGCCATTTGTTGCATCCCATCTACTGTATATTCTGAATCAAGTCAGATAGCCCAAAAGGTTTATAGGCACTATTCAGCTCTGCTGCATCTGTCTAGCCTTAGCTGTGGTGTAGTACAATGTATGAGCTGTTTTTGTGCAATTGTCGGCTTATTTTGTATAAAGTATCGGCAATTGTCGGCTTATTTTGCATTGGATGTATAGTGAATGCACACATCAATACAGCAGGCATGCATCATATAGAAATGAAAAAAATGGAGTTACCTGGGGTGGATGTCTACAAGCAATACAAGTGTTTGCATGGTAATAATGTCTATCCTCCTGCAGTGGAACCGTGCCACTTTCAGCACCTTTAAATAAGTGAAACATAATATAACCAGTGAGAGCATAAAACTGGCAGCATGGAACACGATGGTAAATGCCATAAAGCGTCTTGTCTCAGGGGCATCTTGGACATGCAAGGTACAAGAGGCATACATGCTACTGTAGTCTAACCAGGACAGGAAGAGAGAGACCAAGGGGAAAGTGAGTGAGTGGAGCCAGGTGTACCCCATCATGATCACTGCATCCTTATACCTCATCTTGCTGGTGTAACTTAAAGGGAAAACCACAGCAATCCATTTGTCTATGCTGAGAGCTGCCATGCTGAGCATGGTGTTAGAAGTCAAAAAAGTTTCCAAAAAGCCCAAAGCTTTGCACAGGCAGTCACCGAATGGCTGCTGATGGTTTAAGATAGCCAGGAAAGTGGAGGGCATGTTGAGGATAGTCAGAAGGAGGTTGCAGAGTGACAGGTTGACCAGAAAGATCCCAGATACCTGCTTCCTTATCTCGGCACTGTACAGGAAACATATCAGCACCAGTAGGTTAGCCAACAGAGACACAATGAACACTACTATGAGTAAACCAGCCAGCAGAACCTCTGCCAAGTGCATTTCTTAGCATCTATCCATTAGCCTGATTTTCACAGCAGTGTTTGCCTCATTGAATTAGGAGGATGAATAGCAGGCTGGATTTTCTACATGCTTCCTCTGTGGGATTCCATCATGGTATAGGGCAGGAGTAGGAGGCAAGCCCAGGGTCTATTCCTTAGAATGGTGCTGCTGTCCAAGGTCCTGAAACTAGGATCACCATGCCAAGAAGCACCGGGTCCCATTCCACTGCATGCAAGGGCTGACTGCTGCTTGTCTCTGCTCCTGCTGCAATCCAAGTGAGTACTATTATTCCATAGAGGGCACTGGGAAAGCAGTGGGTTCTTAAATGGTCTAGGCAAGAAAGCAGGCAAGCAGTTTGTGAGTGAATGGTATGGCACACCTTCTCCTCTCAGCCTGGGAGACTGACTCATGCGCAGGACAGGAGAGCTGACAAAGGCAAAGAAATGCAGATTATCACCACTCACTACTAGGACTTGTCTGCAGGGTCATTGCTACTCACCAACACCCTGCAGTAGGATGAGACAGCACTACATAGAGGGCTACAGAGGGTTAACCACATCACCTTACTCATCCGGCAATGTTTTATGAGTCAGTATCCAGTTCCTTATATGTAGAGCAATGTGTTTTAGCAGAGACTATAATTAAGGACTGATCTTGAATCCTGTAGTAAGTCAGCCCCTGTTAAGTATTTATTGGATCCCTCATTATATTACCCTTATTCTCCTAACTAGGTCTCAGGGTACCAGTGTGGGGGCGCTCATTAGCAGCTCATTAAAGGGTTACTGTAGATGGAGCAGAAGGTTCAGCAAGTGTATTGGAAGTTTCATTTATCTAAAAAGATGAGAATTTACCCTGAAGCCATGATGAGCAGACGTCACTAACCTGGTGCTCCTGCTGGTGTGGAACCACAACCCCCAGCAGGTCAAGGGATGTAGTTTGGTAACATATGGAGTTGTTGTTGAGTACCATTAATAAAGCCTTTTAAAGGGAACCTGTCACATTGTACAGATCAGTTTCTAGGTAGCTTGTTACAGAATAGTAGATACTGATCAATTGATATATAGTATTGTGCATAAGTCTTGGGCAGATGGGGAAAAATTCTGCAAAGTAAAAATTTTTGAATAATAAAAGTTATATTAATTTTGTTAATTGACAAACAAACTAAGTGAATGAACAAAAGAGAAGACTAAATCCCATCAATATGTGCCCTTTGGTGGAGGAGTCCTGGAAGTGATGATATGGCCCCCACAGATATAGCCCTGATCTCATCATCATCCAGTCTGTCTGGGGTTACATTAAGAGACAGAAGGATTGGAGCAAGCCTACATCCACAGAAGATCTGTGCTTAGTTCTCCAAGATGGCGGGAACAACCTCTCTGCCAAGTTCCTTCAAGAACTGTCTGCAAGTACCGAGAAGAATTGATGGAAGGCAAAGGGTGGTTATACCCTTAGTCTCCAAGATGGAGACCTAAGCACAGATCTTCTGCAGATTTAGACTTCCTCAAATCCTCATGTAATCCCTGAGTCACATGGGGGAGCGATCCCTATCATGTGACCTTGGGTCAGAACCAGCCCTGAAACCCCAGGTCCAGCTTTATAACATTGTCAGAAGAAATAAGTTAATTTACAGCCCCGGACAATGCCTTTAACTTTAACCTAATAACATACTACAGGAATGGATATGGCGCTCTATTGTATTTTATGGAAATAAAGGAACAAATATTATAATGATAATTTCTACTGAAATGTGAACATTTTACTGTTTTTAGGATCAGTACAATGTTGGGGGAAGTTGTGAATAGCCACAAATTATCCCTGAAAAGTAATGTAACACTTAGTATCTGACTAGGCCACTGCCCCCTACGCACATTTTAAGACTGCCTAGTATTATAGTAATATACACAGTCTGAATCTTAGATGAGATTAGTAAATGTCCCAATAGAGCATACGGAAAGGTATTTATATAGATAGACAAGCCCTTTCTTAAAGGGTCTTAATGTTTTTGTTTGTTTTTGCACTATGGGGTGATTATATACTAATGCATTTTGTGAGATGAACTCTTTATTGGGATTTCCTCCCTGCTGTCAAAGGGTACTATCTGCATCCATGTCCAAATTTGGCCAACACCACATAGGGTTAAGCTGACTTGGTTGCAAAAAGACAAAAATAATATAACCACAAAATACAGTAAGTCCTTGCCTGCCCACTGAGTATGCATCAGAGATCCCTCTCTGACTACAGGAGAGCTTCTCTCTTCCCGTTTACCTAAACTACATTTTAGCAATCTTTTATTCTCACATGATTCTCACACAGATAGGCTTTCCATGTGCACAGGCCATGAGCTCCATTTTCTGCTCCACACCCTCTTTTAAGGAGTTTCGCACCTGGTACTTGATTCCACCCATCTGAAGTGAAATCCCCGGCCTGTACTGGTGGAGTGGCCTCACCCTACTCTTCCTACATGAGCAAATCGTTTGTTCCAAGTCTTCCAGAACACCAATACTCAGGGAACCACTCTGGTTACTGCCAATGGAAAAAGCCCACACATTGTTACCTATCCAGAAGCGGCCATGACACAATGTGCTAAAAATGTACTTCTTTATCTTCCTGTGGTTTCCAGACCCAGTCCACCTTCCAGATTGATGTAGTACTTGCTGGACAATTGTCTCACAGCTGAGCCATCGGTGACGTCACCACAGATGGGAATCTATGACTTATCTATATTGTTCTGTCTCTTATTTCATTCCATTAGTGTTCCTAGTGCAGTGTTTTATTTCAGTTCTAGTTCTTTGTGCTTTCCTTCATTTTTTCAGTTTAGGAATCTGTTTCTTGTCTACTTACTGGTGCACAGGTTTGTTTAGTTTGGTTTCTTTGTCTCTAGGTCCTAGTGCTCTGCTGTTATCTGTGTTAAAGTCAGTATTGCAGATTAAGGTTTCCCATAGGGACATCATTAGGGACAGCGAGAGTCAGTGGTGTATGGTATTAGAGTCAGCATTTATTAATAGATCTAGGGAAAGATTCAGGGAAAGTTATTGTGTTTTTAATCATTCGTTCACCATAAAATTCCCTTCTTTGGCTGACCCCCATCCCCATCCTTGATGTGTTCCATCATCTGATCATGTATTGGTGAGTTTCTATTTCCTTGCATTCTTGTTACTTGTTATTCTTGTGATGCTTCATTTTTCTTGTTTAGTTAACTCTGGTTGTTACATAATTCTGCCCTACTGTAAGACCTGCGAATAACTGGACATACTGTTAGTATCTGGGAAACAGGATTGTTATAAGCCATCTTATCTGCAGCCAGTGTTAAGTAAAAAAAAAAAAACAATTTCTAAACCCAAAAATGTGTTGTCCATTACTTTGCTCATGAAGAACACCTGCCACTTTGCAATTTATTGTAGAAGTTTACAGATGAGCAGAATCTCCAAACTGAGACCATGTCGAAAAGTCATTATCCTCATACTGATCCCTGGGGTGCACTGCTTATAGGACAAGTCCATGAACCTGGGTTACAATTTATCATTCCAGAACATAAGAATATGGGTTAATACAGAGAAGAAAATAGAAATTACTAACTTAAATTACTAAATCAATAACTAATTCCCATCAATATTTGGTGTTACCTTTGCCCTTTGGAGGAGGAGTCCTGGAAGTGATGATATAGTCCCTACATAATAATGCTTTAATTTTAGATGGCTTGCAACTAGACTAGACACACCAAATTTATTGCTCCAATATTAATATTAATAATTCTAGTGCAATGCGGGAGGTCAGAATTGAACACCCTGACTGGGGCAGATTTGCCACTTTGCTTCAGAAAACTGGGGTGGTAACTTTAATAAAGTCCCCTCACTGTATGGTATATTTGACACATCTTTACACACTATTATACCACCTTTTCATTGACTTGCTTTTCACCAATTATATTGTTATAGCCCCATATACACACCCAGGGCAAAACTTAGGGTAGGTCCTATACTTGTCCAATTTGTGGTCAGGGCTTACTGCATTGTTTCAATGAATCCTTGGAGACATGGGTGGCAGATGGATATCATCCATGTGCTGTCTGTTCCATTAAAACACACGGTTGTGTGCATGTACAGTAGTCTGAGCCACAATTCTGATGCATTTAGTTTAGAAATTCTACAATGGCAGGGAAGGCAAACAAAGCTCATTTACTAGGGGCTTGGGATTTTTAAGGCTATAGATATTATATACACACGTGGACAAAATTGTTGGGACCCCTCGTTTAATGAAAGAAAAACCCACAATGGTCACAGAAATAACTTGAATCTGACAAAAGTAATAATATATAAAAATTCTATGAAAATGAACAAATGAAAGTCAGACATTGCTTTTCAACCATGCTTCCAACAGAATTTTTTACAAAAGAAAAATGAAACAGGCCTGGACAGAAATGATGGTTCCCTTAACGTAATATTTTGTTGCACAACCTTTTGAGGCAATCCCTGCAATCAAACGATTCCTGTAACTGTCAATGAGACTTCTGCACCTCTCAGCAGGTATTTTGGCCACTCCTCGTGAGCAAACTGCTCCAGTTGTCTCGGGTTTGAAGGGTGCCTTTTCCAGACGGCATGTTTCGGCTTCTTCCAAAGATGCTCAATAGGACTTAGGTCAGGGCTCATAGAAGGCCACTTCAGAATAGTCCAATGTTTTCCTCTTAGCCATTCTTGGGTGTTTTTAGCTGTGTGTTTTGGGTCATTATCCTGTTGCAAGACCCATGACCTGCGACTGAGACCAAGCTTTCTGACACTGGGCAGCACATTTCTCTCTAGAATCCCTTGATAGTCTTGAGATTTCATTGTACCCTGCACAGATTCAAGACATCCTGTACCAGATGCAGCAAAGCAGCCCCAGAACATAACAGAGCCTCCTCCATGTTTCAAAGTAGAGACAATGTTCTTTTCAAGATATGCTTCATTTTTCCGTCTGTGAACATAGAGCTGTTGTGCCTTTCCAAAAATTTAGATTTTTGTCTCATCTGTCCATAAGACATTCTCCCAGAAGCTTTGTGGGTTGTCAACATGTAGTTTGGCAAATTCCAGTCTAGCTTTTTTATGATTTGTTTTCAACAATGGTGTCCTCCTTGGTTGTCTCCCATGAAGTCCACTTTAGCTCAAACAATGACGGATGGCGCGATCTGACACTGATGTTCCTTGAGCTTGACATTCACCTTTAATCTCTTTAGAAGTTTTTCTGGGCTGTTTTGTTACCATTCGTATTATCTTTCTCTTTGATTTGTCATCAACTTTCCTCCTGCGGCCACGTCCAGGGAGGTTGGCTACAGTCCCATGGATCTTAAATTTATTAATAATATGTGCAACTGTAGTCATAGGAACATCAAGCTGCTTGGAGATGGTCTTATAACCTTTACCTTTAACATGCTCGTCTATAATTTTCTTTCTAAGCTCCTGAGACAACTCTTTCCTTCACTTCCTCTGGTCCATATTGAGTGTGGTACTCACCATGTCACCAAACAGCACAGCGAGTATCTGTAGCCCTATATACAGGCCCACTGACTGATTACAAGATTGTAGACACCTGTGATGATAATTAGTGGACATTCCTTGATTTAACATGTCCCTTTGGTCACATTATTTTCAGGGGCACCGCCATTTCTGTCCAGGCCTGTTTCATGAGTTTTGTTTTTTTTTTTTTAAATTCTGTTGAAGCCTGGTTGGAAAGCAATGTCTGACTTTCATTTGTTCATTTTCATAGAATTTTTATATATTATTACTTTTGTCAGATTCAAGTTATTTCTGTGACCATTGTGGCTTTTTCTTTCATTAAACGAGGGGTACTAACAATTTGTCCATGAGTGTATATGTGGACTGTCCCTGATGACTGGAACTTTCACCAAATGTCCAGATGACATTCAATGTAATGTACTAGGTTGCACAATGAGCATTGTAAACCACACAAAAGATCAGACCTTTTATTCTATACTTGCCTGAATTAGCTTGGCTTGTATTGTTTGCCTTGTATAAAGACCATTAATCCAATGGACCTAAATGAAATCTGACTGGTATCGAAAGTAAGTAGAAAATAAAAACTTTGTTAATTCAGTATATAAACTTCATGTGAAATGAGTGGATTTCTTCGTCCCTTTGGTCATGCTCCACTTTAGTTCTGACAAAAAGATGAAACTGAAGGAACATTTTCTTTCATGGTAGTGTTTGTCCCTCTGTATTAGAGACTGGTGATGTCTCCCAAGGACAACACTTATATTACCTGAATCATGAGAAAGGCTTTTTATTCTTACTCAGAACTTCTTTCATGTCAGGGATATATATTTAACAGTCAAAACTGATATAATGATATGAGATTCCTTTCTAGTTTTCAGTGAGAACACTTGATACTCACCTCTCACTGATCCAGCATCAGGTTCCCATTGAAGTCCACGACTCAAGCATCAGACATTCTCTCACCTCTCTCCTCACCAACAATGCCTGAGTGCCTGAGGCCTCGGCTCTGTGTTGGCAGCCCATAATATCAAGCAGGAGGTTTGGAGATGAGCCTTGTCCACATAGACAGTGGGTGTTTGCTGTATTATACAGACACTACCCACTGATAACAACACCAATCGAGGCTCGCTAATCCCACAGGGGACCAGCAACCAGCTGTGATAACCATCAGGAGCCTAACAAGAACTTCCAGGCTTCTCATTATAGAACTAATGTGATACTCTACCACAGGAAGAGTGTAATAGAAGGGTATTGATCAGACAATATACTGCAATAAAGGAGAATTGCTGTACATTGTATGAGTGATCAAACCTCCTGAGGTTTACACCAATGGGGACTAAAAAAAAAAAAAAAAAAAAAAAAATACAAAGCAAATTAAAAATTCAAATCAACATTTTGGAAAAAAATTTGCATAAGGTATTGTCCCTTACAAAAATCCCTCAACTATTAAATTATAAAAATATTAATCCTATACTCCCTAATGGAAAAAAAAAAAATCAAACATATTTGATTTTCATTAACCTTCCCCTAAAAAAAGAAGAAATTATCAAAAAGTTTTGTATACCCTATAATGATACCAATTAAAAAAAAGGCCATCCTGCAAAAGGGTTATGTTATAGGGGGTCAAAATATCGCAATGCAGAGAAAATTTTGTTTTGAAAAAACTGGAGTTTTTTTTAAAGTTATTAAAACATAAAAAAAATTATATATATTTTGTAATGCCATGATAATACTGACCCATAGCATAACGGTAATTTTTTTTTTTTTTTACTGAGCATTGAATGCCATGAAACAAACCATAATAAAATGCCTGCGTTGTTTTTTTTGGGGTTTTTTTCCATCCCATTAAGAATGTTCTTCCAGCTTACCAGTACACTGTATGGAATAATAAATGGCGCCAACAGGAAGTACAGTTTTTTCTGCAAAAACATGTCCCCATATGGCTATATGAATGGAAAATTTTGGAATGGAAAGTTGTGGCTGCTTTGGAAAGCAGACATTAAAAAATTAATAATAAAAATTGAAAATTTGCAGTAGCATCAATGAGTTTATTAGCTGAGTGATTGTCCCCATCAGAACTTATGGACGCAATCGAAGATAGGTCTCTCTTTTGGATCCACGCCTATTAGAGAGCCACATTGTCATGAACAGAGAAGGGTGAACTTCTATAGATTAGTTTCACAACTATTGGCAAAGTTCACCCACCGAGGTCTCTTCAGATTCCATAGTATAATAAGCGGAGGCTCAGTTAAGTAATACACACTGACACTAATCTTTTTATACATTTCCTTGGGTCCATTGCAGGACCTGGTGGTTTATCATGGTTGAAGTGTCCAACGTGACCAATCAACGGGATCAATCACTGGCCTCAGCAGCCCATGGCACCACCCTGGAGGCCAGAAGATGACCACAATAGAGCACCAGAGCCCAGAGAGGTGGGGGAAGGTGAGTATTAGTGTTATTTTACCGCACCTCCGTTGAGCCTCCACTTATAATATTCTGGGATCTGAAAACATTCTAGAGTATAAAAGTGATTCATGGGTGACGAACTACAAAAATCTTGGGTTTGGCCCAAGATTTTTGGAAAATTTATTCAAACTGGCTCACTTATCCCTAGTCGTGAGCATTGTTGTCTACACTAATCTCACTAGTCTCTTTGCTCCAGGGCCATCCTCCTACATCTGCTTGGTGTCATACTTCTATATAGCAATGTTCTATGAAACTTCCACTGGTTGAAGGCACAGGCAAAGAAAATAATACCCAATAAAATGTGAACACTGGATGAATTCATTACAACGTCTACATTAATTAAGAATCGGGAAGGTCGTTAAAGCATTGATATTTTGCAATTTTCTCTGGTTGTCTGCTCAGCATTCCATTGAGATTCTTAATGGTTTGTTCTCTTTTCTTACGGCTTCATTACTTAAGCTAGATTTCATTTTTATGGTTCCCTTGATTTTGTTGGAACCTGTAATTTATAAATTTATAAATGAAGAAAACAAGGCTTTTATTAAAGATGTAGTGACCTTTTACTCCTTAGATGCCGTAGTCAACAGAAACCACACTATCTAGGCACTTAAACAAAAGAAGAGGGATCTCTCTGTCATTGCAGCAAAGCCCTGGAGACATGAATTCAGGGATCTGATGAGTTGCCATGACTTACAAAGGCCCCCAGGCCTCAATGAGATATTATTTAGTACAGTATCTGCTTAACAAAGTGCATGTAAATCTAACACTAAAAGGTATAATACACTGCAATGTAGGAGTATGAGAGTGTATTACATAAGTCAGTAGATGATCGTATGTTCAAGTTCTTTGGTAGAAATAAATATTTTTTGCAAATATTAAGGGGGTTATCTGGTCTCTAGTATTGAGAGCCTACCCCACAAAACCATCCTTTATTATATGCATGAAATTTTGGCATGGAATGGCTATTTTTCTCCTTTTTAACAGTGAAAACCCATGTATCATAAATCTCCATCCTCTGTCTCATTCCACTGCATCACAGGTGTCATATATATATATATATATATACAAGACACAGACTGCCAACCAACGAAGGAAATCAGAAGGGAGATCAAAGACCATTAATGTGCCCTAGTGTGTGAAGGGGACCTGCAGGCCCCCTGGTGTATGGGCCTGGTTGAATGTGCCACCCCTGTGGCTTCTATAGTTTTGTCAGTGGTTAGGACCCCCTAAGGCTGTGAGTGCGCCCCCTCAAGTTCGGCCCCTGGCAGGAACCCTCCCCATTTCTGCCATCTACCATACAAAAGTGTTTGGGATCTGGAAGAAGATACATTGTTACATGGTTTGTTTCAGGTATTTATGAGCTTAACGAAATAACGAGTTTATTAAGTAGTGGGTAAAATAATTGACTTTAAATGACTTAGAATTCTTTTATTCCACACATTCTCTGCTGGTATACTTTACATTTTACATTTAGTAATTGACATTTGCAAGCAATCTCCTCCCTGAGCCTCTGTACGCCGTGTCTTCTATCACTAGCAGGAAATCCATTCCATTAGCTTTTAGGAAGTCTTCATGGAAAGCATACCACTCATTTAATTGTAATAATTTATGTTGTAAAACTTTCCTGCAATTTTAATTAGACAGATCTAAATTTGTACAATAATGGTGGGTGAATTCTTTTATTTATTTATTTATTTATTTTTTAATCCATTTAATCCATTTTAATCCATGTCTTATTATTGTACTGTTTCTGCAAATAGAATCTGGAAGTAAACTTTATGGTACCTGTAAAGCAGTATTCTCCATCCTGTGGCTTTCCAGGTCTTGTATGACTACAACTCCCAACATACTATGATGCTGTGCCAGTATATATATCTCAATCCATTGCAGTTTTCTAACCAGGACTTGATCATAATACATGAGGTTTTTATTATTATGTTTGTTAATTTGATCTTTACTGTTACAGTTATTGGTGGCCAATAATACCCATGAGAAACGTCCAATGCATACACTAGGTGAAGCTCATGACATGCTGGGCAGTAGAGTTACAGAGGCAACCACGTGACCACGTGACGTAATCTCCTTGACATGAATTCATGTGTATAAGGAAATCAGGATAAGTAGTTGTTGGCCAAATAAGCATTCGGCCAACAGCTATCTAAGGCTAGGTTTGCACCTTTGCTTGGATTCCATTCCAGGATTCTGCCCCTGAATCCGCTTGAAAAATGCATTTTTTGGACAGAAACATGGTGGACCCCATTATAGTCTATGGGGTCAGCGGGTTTCTGCGCGTAACCACTTTTGAAGCAGTTTGGTCTTCCATTTTTCAGGTCTCCAAGCGGACCCAAAGAATGAAAACCAAAGTGCAGGTGTGAACCTAGAGTAAAGTGTATGGCCACCTTAAATATTAGACAGGTTTATGCTGTGCAGCTCCATGTTTGACTCCCATGCCAGGCACCCTGTACACATTTAGAAAATGAAGGATTAATCTCAACATTAAAGGGGATTTTAGGTGTCTACCAGGGCTCAACGACCGGGACCACCACAGATCAGCTGCTCTGTGACAGCGTGGCTCCTGGTAATGTTTACATGGGAGCCACGCTGCTCACTCAATGTACAAACTTTAGCATCACACTTGGAGTGGATAATCCCTTTAAAACTGGTCAATGGAAGAGCCATGCAACCTCTTGCTAAACACTGCACATTTTCCACTTCACTATTAAAAAGTGACAAGAGAAAAGCAATGGAAAATTTATACTGAGAAGACATTTTAAAACTAAGTGGACAGCAATTTCAATAATAAGACTGTCCACAGATTTGTGAAATATGTCGTCATACCAGGGTATAAATAATCTATAGTCATTCAGCGTCAAAAAGACAATGCAAAATCAAATAAAAAAAAGCAGAAGAGAAAGGAGTCCATACATTATACTGTAAGCAAGGGCACATGTAGGGCAACTGCTATGGAGCCCACAAAATAGAGGTTCCCCACTATGTAGTCATAGCAACATTTCTAAAGAAGCAATGGGGATATGCCCCTCTTTCTTATAAGGAATAGGAAGGGCCCTTCCAGAAATAGTGGGAATCATCTGGGTCCCTTTTGTCTTAAATGAGTTGTCCAGTTTCATCAAATAAATGTTATTGTTTGTACAATAATATACTTTTTCTATGAATTTCACCCGATTTTCTAAATCTCTGCTTGTTGTTATCTGTGTTTACTTCCAGCAGTCCATGGTCATGTGAAATATAGTCCATGGGTCCATGCTAGATGCAACTGGTGTCAACTGTAACATACAGGCAGCTCTGATTCCATTCATTCCATTCCATTCTGATTTTGAGGCCATTTACCTCTTAGATTCCGTGGTCAATAGTCAGCATCTAAGAGGCTGACAAAGAAACAAGGCCCCCTTAGGCTCTGACAGAGGCTGGGTTTAGGTTACCTGTCAGTGCAGGTATAAATATTGTATTTCAAATGTAACACTAGGGATTAGGACATCAGATATTCCCTACTGAAAAAAAATAAAGAAAAATAAAAAATGTTTCCATTAAAAAAAATTTTTAAATGCTAAATAGCAAAACAATCACCATTTTTACCTAATTGAAAAAAAAAGAAAAAAACATAAACAAACAAAATGATCCTTTATTGGTTTCACTGTATACATAATAACTGATGCTATAAATATTTCACGTTGTTTTTCTTGGCGAAAAACATAAAAGAAAAGATAGACAATGCCACGGTTGCTTTCTTGGTCACTTTATCTCCCAGTAATTGAACTAAAAAGTGATCAAAAAGTTGTATTTACTGCACCCCAAAATGGCACCAATAGAAACTACAGCTAGTAATGCAAAAAACAAGCTCTCACATACTCCACTTGATGAAAAAATATTGCTTTTAGAATATCGTAAAAAAAAAAAAAAAAAAAAAAAAAGTGCTCCCTTCTTACAGATTCACCATTGTGGCTTCTTCTAGTCTGTGCCCTCCTTTATGGTGGTGATACAGGTTTCTTGGCAAAAATGCTTTTTAGCAGAGACTATCCATTGTGTCAACAGCCAACTGGCGATATGCTTGGTAAGACAAATTGTCACATCGGACCTGGGGGCAGTGGTTGGCTATAGAAATATTTCCTAAATCATCTATTGAAATATACTAGAAGTGACTGCAGACTTGGACCATATTATCTTCTCCATCTCTACTGCCCTCCATTGCCCATTTCAGAGTATTTCAATAACATGGTAAGTTATTTAGTTACATAACATATACCAGATGTTTGTGATAAGTAGCACTTACTGTATATAGGAAAGGACAAAACCTGTCCGTTTGTCAGCCTTGGGTCAGCAATAAAGACGCAAAAAGATAAATTTATCTTGTAGCTAAATTCTTCCTGAACATTAACAAATGTTACCTAACTAACTTGACAGTTTGGGTCATCAGGCAGATAAAGAATAGAATTAGAGGTGGCAATTGGTACAAAAACCACGATGAATCATGCGCTAGAGTCTTAGCCCAGCAGCACTGAACACTTCTTAGAAAAGGAAAAATATAATTACATTGAATGGGCTTGAACAAGGGCCAGTACTTGTTCTCCGTATTTCCAGTCTATTTAGTTTTTTGAGATAAATGTCTATGTTCGATATTCTTTCCACAAAAAGCTTGATTTATTTTTTGCTCTAGTATTTTTTTTATCATTTTTTTTTCTATTTTTCAAATGAAGCTCATTTTTGTTAAATAAATGTGCTGTATTAAAATTTTATATTTACTTTTTGCACATAAGGTACAACTTTTTGCTTTATTATTTAGTCCAAAATGAATGTGTTAATTT